>CCAG010020069.1:0-14316 GCA_001077435.1 Glossina morsitans morsitans | reverse complement strand
TTACGGAAATTACAAGCTCAACAAGAGGAACGTTATAAAGTGTACTTGGATTCTTTGGTTAATGCTTGATAAAGTGAATTTTATTTTGTTAGTTTTGCATTTTTTATATTTCCACCATTTTCTTTTAGTTTAAATAAAAGAAAAGCGAAATAAAACAATGAATATTTGAAGGAGCATAACTATTTTGTTTGAACTTTCCAAAAACAAAGCTTTCGATCACAAGCAGCTGCTACATAAGGCAAGCGTTGATGCCAAGACAAACCAGTGCATGATTTTAAAGTAGCTTCGATCAACGGGACTGTGGAATTAGCAGTGAAAACTTTAAGCGTTATATCAGGTCTGCCGATACTGGCTGTTACATGTTCAGAGCTTGGAGAACTGCGCAAATATCGCCCTACATCCTCATGTACCGGCTTCACGTTTGTTGGCGAACAAGGTCTTCGTGACATATCGAATGTTACGATTTCACCTCCAGATAAGGCAGTAATAATGTGATAATTATTTAAAGCCCAATCAGCAGTCAGTAATGGAATTTTTGGACATTCAACGGATATGACAGACTGCTGCGAACGTACATTATACATATGTATTGCACCCTTTTTTTCTGCTACCATTACCTAATTGGGATCATCGGGATGCCACTTTACTGACATGCCAGCCGGTGACTGTATTGATGTTGAAACTGCCACTCAAATAAGCAATAAACACCAGATTTTGCATGAATTATCATCGCTTACTGACGCCAAAAATTCACATTCATTGCTCCAGCTAATCTCGTTAACATAGTTGGTATGACCTTTTAATGTTTGTACTGTGTCTGGATTTTCAAGATCTGTACGAAATATACGAAGCAAAAAATCTGAGCCTGCTGCGCAAAGTGTTACATTTTTTGGTATAATCATAAGTGAAGTATCGGGTGAAAAACACAAAGCGTGGCAACGGGTTTCATGGTGAATATCTCTTACTTTCTCCCAAAAAAATGATTCACTTTCCGTTTCTTCCTGTTTAAAGGGAAAAAGATAAACCATTTGTCTCCGGAAAACAATTGCATGTCATAGTTACCGGGAAGCGCACAAAGCCTAATATAAGTTTTTCATATGCTGCTATGCAAAGAAGACTCGATGCGAATTGACTGGAACACATTTCAAAGCAAGTTATTTGCTCTAGAAAATTAAAAACATGTTTAGGGGCTGTAAAACTACGCATTTTAACTGTTTTAATTGTATCCAAATATAACTTTTAATGTTCCATATGCAATCCAAACATTTAAAAATGATAATATTGCCTATAATTATTTTAACCAATGCTTGGGGAAGTTTCTTTGAAAACGGGGTAGTCTGTAGGAATAAATTATTACTGTGAAAAATGCTTAGAGGTAATCATGTAAGCAGGCGATAATCGCCAAGGAAATCTGATCACGTTGGCAAATTTACTGGCGATTGTTGCCAAATTCACTCTCTCAGACACGTTACATCTGGCGATAACAAAATTGCTGCGGCTGAGAACAAATTTGTATTAGCATTGACTATAAAATGAACACAAAGTTCTTTGTTTGGGCCCTAGTAAAGTTGGAGGCTAGTTTTGGTATATTTTTAATCTTATTATATCTTTATTATTATTATTATTATTATTATTATTATCATTATTATTATTATTATTATTATGCAAATTTAGCCAGAGAATAAATTCTAGGACCAAAGTCTTAAAACGCTAGCATCTATAGTTTTCGGCTTTATTTTTTTTTTATTAATATTGTAATATCTTTATATTTCGTTATTAATATGTATTTAAATCAATGTCTTATTTATTTTTGCGTGGTAAACGTATTAATTCAAAAATTTTAAAATCATTCTTTTGAGATCAACACTAGAAACAACACGACATTTGGCAAACGGCAGCTGAAAAAAATGTTGTGTCTTGTCAGTGTTAGGGGGGAAAAAGGAAAAACAACGAGAATTTAAAAAGAAAATATAAAACAAAAGTTCGAAAAAAATAAATTTTTGAAAATTTTTTTAAGAAAAAATATACACATTAAATTTTTTCTCTTTTCCTCTGAATTTTTGGTAAGTGTTCCCTGGGATAACAGCTAAAACAACATATGAAGACAGGATGTGATCTAATTAGTGCAGATAAAGAATATTTTGAAGATTTTTTTTATGAATGCCACTGAGCGTATTAAGAGATCGAGGATGGATGGAGATGAAGTAGATTTATCTCCCAAAGGAAAAGCTAAAGGTAATAATTTAATGGAGCCTAGAAAACAGAAGGTTAATATTCGTTCTCATTTGGGTAGCAAACCCATTTCAATTTACGATATCAGATTGTACGATTGTATGTCGCGATGCAATTTCTTAGTTTTCGTTGAAACGTGTGAAAACGCCGAAGGCAAGGGTATGAAAATCAACTCGGATCTTTTTTTTATGATTATTTAAAACCTTCAACATGAATGGTTCACAAGAACTAAAACTTTTTACCAAAATATTTAAAAGCTTATATTCCGAGATCTTTTACGGAGGGGTTCGGAGTTATTCACAATGTCCCCATTGTATATGGTATAGACGAGATAATCGAAAAAGCTGTGTCGAATATTCCTATTAAGTCTGCTGTTAGGTTTCAAAGGAGAAATCTTAACGACAAGGAAGTGTTGATTCCCACAACAAGCATTAAAATTGGTTTTAAAGGGAAAGCCCTCCACAAAGTGATCAAATTTAATTTTTGTAATGTGTCTGTGGAGGAACAGGTGTCTGAATTGCGGGAAGTCTCCCAAGTGTGTAAACTGTGAAACGATGAAGTGCTTGTCCTGTGCAGGCGAGCACAACGCGCCAAACAAGTGTTTTCCGAACAGGGAGCGGGAATTAAATATCAACAAGATTGAGGTCATTAAAACTCCTATAAAAAACTGAAAGGGAAGTTTTCATAAAGATTATCAACCACATGCTTAAGGAGAGGCTAATTTGAAAATGGGAAACATTATTCCTGCTCGTTCTTACGCTTTTACTGGACGTGAGCAAATCCTAGGATTGTGTCAACTTGTTTAATCTTGGCAGAATTCTCTTAAACTTAATTAGTTAATTAAAGTCAAGACAATGAATCCTTTCCCTTTTTCAGAAAGTTGTATCTCTCAGTGATACTGTGTCTTGCAGCTACACATTTTGTTATCAAAAACTGTGTCATATGTTAGACAAGAGAAATTCAATCTTTCTCTGGAATTTTTTTTTCAACAAATGTAGAGCCTTTACGATCATTCTTGAATCGATCCCTACCTCAAAGCCAAATGTCAATTTCTCATGTATGAGGATCTTATGTCAAGAAAAGCTTCTTCTTTATTACAACAACGGGTATGATATATATGCCATTGACGGTTCCGCCGGACACAATGTATCTAGCTTCTCGATAGTGAAGCATCTATCTAAAATAGCACATAGAGTCGAAGTGGCGGAGGAAGTTTCCTCGACTTTCATTGAATTGCTTGCCATCAGATATGCTATTACGGTGGCTGTTACTGTAGCTATCAAAAGACTTGTTATCTTGTCGGATAGCAAGTCAGCTCCACTTCTAATAAACAAAGGAGATGCAGATAATCAATATGTGTTCGATATACGAGAAAACAGATGTAAGATAAAACAGAAGCCTATAAAATTGAAACCACCTCTTTGGATCATGTATACTTACTTGCAGCCGTGGTCCTTTCCTGTGCGTTGCGGCTGTCCTTGTTATACTGTCCATTGAACGAGCAAAAAGGAGAGTTACGCGCTGTAAATGTACGCATTGATTAACATTAATCAATTTAGCTCGATAGTTACAAAAATGTTGCACTAACTTTTAACAAATTTTGGCTTTTCTTCACAATTCACATATTCGTAAATTTTATTTCCCACACAGTTTAACTTTCGAAATGAAGAATAATTTAATTTCTAACAGGTGCTTATATTTTCTATTGTTCTACAAATGCAACTCTGAAAGAGAGTTTTGTGATAATTTATACTCTATAGTAATGTAAATTTATTGGTAGTGGCCGCCACATTTGACATAACTCAAAGAGTGCATTTGGCGACAATTACTAATAAATTTACTTACATCATTGGTGTTTATTGGTGATTGTCGCCGTCGCCTGCTCAGATGATTGCTCCCCTGCAATATTTAATTAGACTAAACACACTATACCTCCATTACATATATTTTTGAAAATTGGCAACTCAGTGCTTTGGCACGTGCGTTAGTTTGTTTCCCTTTTCGTTTCCAAAATACGATATCTTTCTTTCGTTTGCTATATTTATATAAAAATTTATAGAGCGAAAGGGAGTTGTTTAAATTAAAAGACACATATCTCATTGGCTTAGTCAAGCTTACGCTGCAAGAACAGATTAATAAAATGAAGTTTTCGTACAAGGTAATATTAAATGTAAACGAATTTATTTTAAAGTTCTTACAAGCAATTCGTTTTTAACACAGTTTTCTAATTTATTGGGCACAATATATCGTTGTGGAAATCTCGTTTTTACTCCCGACGGTAATTCAATTATTAGTCCCGTTGGTAATCGTTTGACCATTTATGATTTAAAAAAGTGAGTACATCTATACTAAGGAATTTCTACTTTGGCATAAAGTGTATTTTGGTTTATAGCAATAAAGCTCGTACTCTAGATGTGGAATCGCGTTTCAACTACACAGCTATAGGATTGTCACCAGACGGGAGTTTACTGTTGGCTGCAAATGAACATGGTCAGACGCAATTAATTAGTATGATTTCCTGTATGGTTATCCATCAGCATAAATTTAAAGACAAGGTGCAATATATTGCATTTAGTCCCAGCGGTGCCTATTTCGCCGTCGCTATGCAAAATTTGGTGTTCGTATTCAAATCTCCAGGGGAATTGACAGGGGAATATAATCCATTTGTGCTAGAACGTACCTATCTCGGAGGCTACGATGACGTCAGCTACGTGGACTGGTCGTCAGATTCTAGATTTTTATTAGTAGGTTGCCGTGACAGCACCACTAAAGTGATAGGGAGACATTATATGAAAAATTTTCGTACTTTTATATTGAGTGGGCATACAGATGCAATAGTGTCTTGTTTTTTCGAAGCAAACAGCTTGCATGCTAACACTATTAGTCGTAATGGTCAGTTATGTTTGTGGGAATGTAGTTTAACACTATCAGATTTCAACGACGAAGAGAAACAATCACCTACTGAACCGAAAAGGACAAAAACTAATGACGATAACTCCGATGAAGAATCTGAAGATGAAATTGAGGCAACTGTGGAAAAAAAAGTGAAAATATAGACTCTTTGCCAGAGAACATAGTAGACGAGAACGAGCACAACGACAATGAGGGTGAAAAGAAATCTCATCCGTTTTATTATAAAAAGTTGGCCCGTCATTACTTAGCTGATGAACCCCGCAAAGAACAACGTGATGCTGTCTTAACAGCCGCTTATTATAATAAACGTATCAAGATTCTGGTGGTTGGTTTCAGTAACGGCTCATTTTATTTGTATGAGCTTCCTGATGTGAATATGATACATTCCTTGACAATATCAGATTATCCAATTTCAACAGCCTTATTTAATAGTACTGGCGATTGGGTAGCTTTGGCATCCAAAGAATTAGGCCAGCTACTTGTGTGGGAGTGGCAGTCTGAACAGTATATAATGAAACAACAAGGACATAGTAGTGAAATGACCTGCATTAGCTATTCTCCAGATGGCCAGTATATAGCTACCGGGGGAGAAGATTCTAAGGTTAAGTTATGGAATACGCAAAGTGGCTTTTGCTTTGTAACATTTACCGAACACACGAGTGCCATCACAGCAGTGCAATTCAGTCGTAGTAAAAAGTTCCTCGTTAGTAGTTGTCTGGATGGCACGGTCAGAGCTTTTGATATCACACGGTACAGTGGTCCAATATTGATGTTGATGTCATTTTATTTATGAAATATTTTATTTCAGTTATCGTAATTTTCGTACATTCACTTCACCGAGGTTGGTACAATTCTCATGCGTAGCGGTCGATTATTCGGACGAATTAGTAGTAGCTGGCGGTCAGGATGTTTTCGAAATATACTTGTGGTCGATTAAATTAGGCACTTTATTGGAGGTTATAAGCGGTCATGAAGCTCCTGTGTCTTCATTAGCTTTTGCACCTGTGCCCACCAGTTCTACATTAGTTTCAGGATCTTGGGATAAAACTATAAAAATATGGAATTGCTTAGAAACCAAATCTGAACATGAAACCATAGATTTGTTGCATGATGTTACCTGTGTCTGTTTCAATCCAAACGGCGAGCATGTAATGACAAAGTAATTACTCGTCAAGACCATTTTCATTAATGAATAATTTTTTAAAGGTGGCTGTGGCTACTTTGAATGCTGGTATTACTGTATTTGATGTTAAAACTGCCACTCAAATAAGCAGTATCGAAGGACGTAAAGATTTGGCAAGTGGTCGCTTAGAAACTGATATTATAACAGCGAAAAGAAATCAGTTGGGCCGGTAAGACAGACTGTTTTTGAGTATAATTTTCTACTATCCATTAGTAAAATTTTCTACTTTTAGATATTTTTCCACAATTGAATATTCAGCTGATGGCGAATGTATTTTGGCCGCAGGTCGTTCCCATGTTATTTGCATATATCATGTTAAAGAAGGAATTTTACTTAAAAAATTTGAAATAACACAAAATCGAAGTTTCGATGGTTTGAATGTAAGTAAAATTACACGGTAAGAGCTACAGTGTTTATGTCTCATTTCTCCCACATGTTCTCGGTTAAAGGAATATATAAACCGCCGGAATATGACTGAATTCGGTAATATGGCTTTGATAGAGCAGCGCGAAGAAACTGAAGGTGGAAAAGTGGCGATACGATTGCCGGGTGTTCAAAAAGGTGATATGGCTGCGCGTAATTTCAAGCCTGAAGTTAAAGTATTTTCGGTTAAATTTTCACCTACTGGTCAATCATTTGCTGCTGCCTGCACTGAAGGACTTTGTATATATTCCTTAGATAAAGGTGCATTTAAGAGTGAAACTGTCTTGCATGTCCCTGTATGACATTTTGTTATTATTTTAGGTGTTGTTTTCGATCCATTTAATTTATCATTGGAAGTTACACCGAAAGCCGTTAAAGATGCCGTAAAAAATGGTGAATACTCAAAAGCATTAATAATGGCTTTAAAATTAAATGAAACAAATTTAATCACGTTTTCATTAGAATCAATACCATTTCCAGACGGTAAGTTGGATTTACAAAAAGATTTTGCAAGAAATGAAAAATTAGTATAGAAATTCCTAACATAATCAGTCAATTTTGAACAATACGATAAGTATTTTAACATCTTTTCTTTTAGTATTGAAAAGGTTTATAGCATTCTCGACCAAGCGTAGAATCTGATTCTACTGATTTAGCCATGAATAACCGTTTATTGAATGTTAAAATCGGCCGCGAAAAAAAAGGTAAAACTAGCCGTCAAAAATTCTATTGTTTTGCGATAATTTCTTTAAAATTAAAATTAATGAAATGCGAATAAGGAAATTTGTAAGTTTGGAAATTTCATAAATCATTTGCAGTCTAGTGTCAATGATTCTCAAAGCTTGTGACAGAAATATAATACCTGACTTTACCGATTTTGGTAATGTAGCTAATGAAGTGCAGATGGTGGATGTACAAATTATATTCGAACTATCTTTTTTAGAAGGCAGAGTTTCTTATGGCAAACATGGATGTTTGTAATCCGAGTGAACAACAATTTTCGCATAGATTTATTCTTATCGAGTACAGTAAATGAACAACGAAAGCGGATTTATTTATTTATTTAGTATTTTTTTTTGAAATTTCGAGCATCTTTGGACCAGGCCAACTTGTTGATAATTAAAATAATTCGAGTACTGACTGAAATGGCTGATTGATTATCATTTTTATAATTTTTGTTTTGAATATGAAGTGAGCATGGACCAAGTCAATGCGACATGGCTTATATATCCAGGTTAACAAAATTTTATGTAGCTCCAGTAGTTATATGCGATCAGATTGAAATACATCGCTTTAATTTTTAGGCTAATTAGAAGCGTTGCGAGCTTATTTCTACACGCTACAGCTTTTGTGGGTCAAGGGTGTATTAAGTATGCGCGGATATAAGTAACACCGAGAAAGACTTGAGAGAGACCCACCTTTACCTATACCCAAGGGATCAGGCTCGCTTTCCTAAGCTTGTCTGTCCGCCAGTCCGTCTTGTTTTCTTATATTTAACCTACAAGTCAAAATTTTTGAGATATATTGATGATATTTGATACACCTGCATGATACACTTGCAAGGACGATCGCTTGAAAATGGTTTGGATCGAAACACTTTTTCGAGCACTTTCCGATTAACAACTTAATTTGAAAAATGTAGCAATAACCGTGTTAAGCGAAGCGGTGTGGGATATTTAATAGTGGACCGTATTCCACTATAGCGTATTTATCTATTTTTAGATATTAAGTTTTAAGAGACTAAGCCAATAAGAAGTATGGTTTGTATGCCCAATTTGTAGATAATAAATAAATTCGGATTTGCAATAATATGGTGAAGCCTATATGTATGTGTCGGAAAGAGGTTTATTTTAAAGACACATTTAGGGGAAAAATTAATTAACTTTTAAAAATAAGGGATAAGAAAAAATTATAGTTAGCTAAAGAGACAGATTTGTTTTTTTAATTAAGCAATTTAATGCCCTGAGGCGAGTATTATTTTTGAAACAAATATCGCTTGGTACGCTTCGAATCATTTTTAAATATATTTTATCGTAAGCATGCTCGCTCAGGGCTCTATAAAGTATTTTGACCTGGCAGAAGCAATTTTTTTAAATTTAACGTTTTTTGCCGAACAATGAGTTTTCGAATTACCATACTTGCGGCTCCGCTTATCGGTAAAATTACAATGACTTGAAGTTTATGGTAGGATACGTAGACTTGCCGAGATCGATCAATTAACCCTAGCACGCATTTGCAAAAGTATGCCTTATAAGTGATATTTGATTTTCTATTTCAGTGCAACTGGTTATTTCTGACATGCCCAACGAATATGCCCACCGGCTATTACCAATAATCGCTCGTTTATTACAAACATCACCACATATAGAATTCTACTTGGAATGGGCATGCAAATTGCTTTTGACTTTTGGTAATAAAGATGGAGTATTTCAACATTCTTCGTTACTAGCATTGCATGAGTCTCTATCTCAAAAATATGAAGCCCTTCATAAAATGTAAGTTAAATTGTTATAACTTTGCACAGTTATTTATAATTTTTATACTCATCACCGGAGGATGAGAGATTTTGTTGAAACGTTTGGAACATCCAAAAGCAAGCTTTAGAGGCTTCACAAAGTATATATATTCTTGATCACTATCAAATTTGATTTAAGGACATCCGTCTATTCGTCTGTGTAATGCTTGTTGGGAACATTGTCTTGGCCGCAAGAATGAAGCTATCGAATTCGAGCAGAATATTTGAAAATTCTTGCACGCAGATTGATATTAAAAGTGGGCCAATGCCTACATTACCACGTGACCTGAGAATACCACTGTTTTTAAAAGAATAAAAAAATCTACAAAAATTTGAACATTTGTTCTATGGGCGATGCTGCAGTGCCTGTACAAACATAAGAAAAATTGATCTCGCCTACTCAATATTATAATGTATCAAAATTTAGTTTCTTTTCCTATACTTTTGCAACGGACAGAAGCAAACTTCAAAAATTCCATAAGTTCTCGGCCAGGTTTGAATTCATAATGCGCCTAAGCATGTTAGTTTGTCCATCTGTCCGTCTGCGTATATATGTAGTATCTATGGCAAGCATTGTTCCGTTTGCAAAAATAAAGATATTGCCCAGAAGTCTGCAAATCAATTTGAAAATGATGCAAACTTTTCAAAGGAGGACACGCCTACAACACTGACGCACCTTTGTAACCAAAACTATGAGCACTTTTGGTTTGTGTTGCTTACTTGTTCCTCATAAAGTACAACGCTCAGACACGCTTTTATTCTGAAAATAGAAAAAATCGGCTGTGCGCATCAATGCTACCAAGTAGGAGAATTCAGTGCTTTCCCTTTTCTAGTCTTTGCTAGGATAACGGTGAGGGGCATAAACAATGCAGTCCCGACCGAATATAATTATTTGTCAAAATTAATTAATTACTGATTATAAGAAAAGTAGACATTTATTTAAATTTAGCTTTCATTTAAAGAGCTTTCTTTCGCATAGTATTTTATTATTGTGTTTACGAAATATTTTTTTTTGAGACATATGGGGTGTATAATGTATACACATAGTGATTATATAAGGCATCTAATACATAATTTGGATAATGCTCTCATTCTCGCCTAAACGTGTCCCAATATCTCTAAGTAGTAGCCGGTTTTGAATAAATTTAACGATGAAACGTTATTAAAATTATCAAATGACATAGGAAAGAAATCATAATCTTAAGAATTGATGTGCTATGAAATCGTTAAAAGTTTCGAGTTTTAAAAAACTAATGTCCCAACAATACTTTTCGATTCTCGACGCATAAATTAATTACGGAGGTAAACTCTTGGACTTGTTAGAATTTGTGGAACAAAATTCATTACCCGCATTATATTTTTCCCTTGAAATTCGGAGCTATTCGCAACGTCCTCATTATATATGGTATAGACGAGATAATCGAAAAAGCTGTGTCGGATATTCCTATTAAGTCTGCTGTTAGGTTTGAAAGAAGAAATCCTAACAACAAGGAAATGTTGATTTCCACAACGAGCATTAAAATTGGTTTTAAAGGGAAAGCCCTCCTCAAAGTGATCAAATTCAATTTTTGTAATCTGCCTGTGGAGTACTTCTACCTTAAAGCAATGCTTTAAGTGGGGTAGATATGGGCATGTGTCGGAATTCTGTAAAGCCAAGGAGAACAGGTGTCGGAACTGCGGGAAGTCTCCCAAGTGTGTAAACTGTGAAACGATGAAGTGCTTTCCCTGTACAGGCAAGCACAACCCTCTAAACAAGTGTTGCCCGAACGAGAAGCGGGAATTAAATATCAACAAGATTATTGTCATTAAAAATCTTTCCTACAAAAAAGTGAAAGAGAGGTTTTCCTAAAACTGCTTTGGTTGTCTGGATGACATCTCCTACGAAGACAATTTCCCCCCATTGACGAATTCGTCCGCCATTTCGAGCAAGAATGACAACGAAAACGCTAATAAGACTTTAACAAAGAAAAAATTCAAAGCGGTCTTTAAAAGGACCAATTTCCAAACCTTCTCCCATTACGCCTCCCAAGCCTTCTCCCAGCTCACAAGCTGTCTGTAACAAGATCTCAGCGGCCAATAATTTCGAACAACAACTTGCGTTCCCCGGAACTTGATAGATTAATCTCTGCGATTAAAGAATGTATCCGCCCAATGATCCCTCTCGTTTTCACAATATAATATTCAAAGTGTTCGACGTAACTTATCATTTTTTGATTTTTACTTGAAGTCTAACAATATTGATTTCTGCATCTTAAGTGTAGTTTTTGTTGATAGATGATAATTTTTTGAAGTGAAAGTTTCCAATTATACTTCTGCCACCAAATGCCGAGATGACGGTTATGGCGGTGTTAGTGCACTAGTTAAAAAAGGCGTCGATTTCGGACGTATCCACTATAATTCTCCTGGTGACATTGTCATGATCAAAACCACGAATCTTAAACCGAATCTTTTCATGCTACTTTCCAACCAGTCTTGATGCACAAACTTTTCGTGATGAGGCTCAGAGATTATGTGACTTTCTTCATGGTGAACAAAATGTGATTCTACCTGGAGATTCCAACGCTAGACATTGCTCGTACGGTGATCAAATCGCGACTAACAAAGGCAAGGTCTTCGCAAATGCCATCAATGCCAGCAGTTTCAATGTCTTACCTTTCACTGTAACCGGAGTGGTCGCACGGCGAGCAGTGTCCTGGATCTAACTTTTCCTAATTCAACTATTTTATCATTCAACTGGAACACGACTAACGTCTCCATTGGCAAAAGTCAGCACTAAATTTTTTATTTCACAGTCTCAATAATTCCGTAAAAAAATGGAAAATTTCATTTCATGCAACTTGTTTATGGACCATCTGTCTAAAGTTGATCTTCCTTCCGACTTATCATCAATTCAAAGTGAGCTTTTCTTATATTGACTCTTTCTCGCCTAAACCTTGTTGGAACTCTCCCCTGTCATCACTTTTTCGCAAATACCAAGCTGCAAGGAAAAAAATGAGTATGTCTGCTAATCCAGTCAACTTCATTGAATATATAAAAACACTGAAGGAATGGAGGTCTGCAGTTAGAAAGGCGAAGGATACATAGAGCTATAACGATTAAAGAGTCCTGTGGTGATGGCAACCAGCGTTCTTTCTACAATTAGATCTGATTCTACGTAGATTCTACAATTCATCTGCAGGAAGCTTAAGTATCCTCTTGCACGCAATTAATAACTGCTGGTCTATTAACTTTATACCCTTAGATTTGCGATGTATCAAAGTAGTTGCCATTCCTAAGACAAGTAAAGACTTACATGATTTAAGTTACTTCAGACCAATTTCGCTAATATCTGTATTCATAAAGATTATCAACCACATGCTTTAAGGAGAGGCTAATGGATTTCTTGAAAACTGGAAAGCTTATTCCAGCGCGTTCTTATGCCTATCAAAAACGCAAATCTACGAATATGTGCGTTAATGAACTATCTCTTCTCATAGCTAGTTTAAAAAAAGGTAGTAAAACGGTTGTTATACTTTAACAGGACGTCAGCAAAACCTATGATTGTGTCAACTTGTTTAATCTTGGCAGAATTCTATTAAACTTTTCAATTCCTCTGCAAATACGTCTGTGGATAGTACATTTTTTATCCAAACTTGTTTTGGTAATGGTTACAGAAAAAGTTTATGTGTATGGTGTTATTCCACAACGCAGTTATTTAAGCCCCATATCCTTTAATCTATACACAGTTGCAAGACGACAAAACTCATATTTTTCGATATGCAGATGATTGCCTAATTGTATCTGCGAATTCATCTTTTCCAGAGGCGCTGAATAATCTCTTGATAAAACATAATTTTTTTTTGGATTCATGCGTCGATCTTAATTTATATTGTAACTCCAGCAAAACAAATACTATTTATTTCGGTAAATGCTCTAAACGCGAAATCAGGCTTTTTTTCGAAGGAACTAAAGCTAATCAGGTAAAATCTCTTCGATTTCTTGCTAGACATTAAGAGAAAGGCTTCAAAGTCTTTGATTGTTAGTCAATCTGATGACTAACAATCCTACCTCCCAAAAAAGCTTTAACCCTACCTAGGCCTACCTCCCAAAAAAAGCTTTTAACTGTGCACAAAGCTTTAGTCAGGTCTAAGATTGAATTTGCACATTAGACATCTTGTAATTCCCAAAATATATTGAGGAACGTATACAAACATTTGAAAATCGAATGTTAAAACGTTGTACTGGATTGACCCCCTCAACTCCTCAACATATTCTCAATGTCATTTCTGGCGAATGGCCTGTTTCGGAAGAGCTCTTCTTTGTGCTGCCAAGGAGTTAATTAAAGTCAAGATAATGAATCCTTTCCTTTTTTCAGAAAGTTGTATCTCTCAGTGATACTGTCTCTTGCAGCTACACATTTTGTTATCAAAAACTGTGTCATATGTTAGACAAGAGAAATTCAATCTTTCTCTGGAATTTTCTTGCCAACAAATGTAGAGCCTTCACGATCATTCTTGAATCGATCCCTACCTCAAAGCCAAATGTCAATTTCTCATGCATGAGGATCTTATGTCAAGAAAAGCTTCTTCTTTATTACAACAACGGCTATGGTATATCCCATTGACGGTTCCGCCGGACACAATGTATCTAGCGTCTCGATAGTGAAGCATCTATCTAAAACAGTACATAGAGTCGAAGTGGCGGAGGAACTTACCCCGAGTTTTATTGAATTGCTTGCCATCAGACATGCTATTAAGGTGGCTATTACTGATGCTATCAAAAGAATTGTTATCAAGTGATAGCAAGTCAGCTCCACTTCTAATAAACAAGGGAGATGCAGATAATCAATATGTATTTGATACACGCAGGATGTTACATGATTCTCAAGTGCATGACTGTCACCTTGTCTGGATACCTGGTCACTGCGGCTTTTTTTAAATGAAAAAGCCGACTTTCATGCAAAAATGACGCAAGTTGATAGGATAATTACATCCATCAAATATACTCCCAATGAAGCAAAACGGGTAGTTCGTAACCACATCTTTCAACAACTAAATGATGAATTTAAAGA
>CCAG010020067.1:0-83882 GCA_001077435.1 Glossina morsitans morsitans | reverse complement strand
CGACCGCGTTCTCCTGAAGCCGTACAGGTTATGGGATAGAGCACCATTTTCTTCGGCTACTAGCAGAAGGTGCTCGTATATTACTGACTCAAGCAGTTTGCCTATCGTATCCAGGAGACAGATAGGCCTGTATGACGACGGTTCAGCCGATGGTTTGCTACTTTTAGGGATTAGCACCAGCTTCTGCATCTTCCATATTTCTGGGAAGACGCTCTCTCTGAGACATTGTTGCAGAAGCTGGGCAATTATCTTCTGCCTTACCTTAACCACAGCCTTCAGGGCTCTGTTTAGAATTTGGTTCGGAGCTGGGGCCTTTTTGTCGCTAATTGTTTTGCTGGCCGCAAGCAGGTCTCCCATAGTAACAGTCTGGGCTGGCTCTTACTTCCTTCCAAGGAAGTCCACCGCTACGTATGGCGGTCTCTGTGGGAAAAGCGTTGTTCCAATTTTGCTCGGCATGGCAGGGGACGTAATTTGTGGCAGGTCGCGCCCTTTATGTATTTTGAGTACCACTTTGTACGTAGTTCCCCACGGGTTGAAGTCTTCCTCTCTGCAGAGACCCTTGAAACAGTTCCTCATGCTGCGCCTAGTGGCTTTTTTCAGGTCTCCGCGTAGGTACTTGTAGGCGTGTACCCTATTGTCGAATTCTGGCTTTCCCCTAGATCACTGAACCAGTCTTTTGGCTTTAAGGCAATCCTTTCTGGCCGAACTTATTTCCGCGTTCCACGCACGGGGCGCCTTTTTTGCACATCCACCTTCTAGGCATGGACGCGTCGCATGCTTCGACTACAACAATATACACTTCGTGTATGAGCTGCTCCGTTATGTCGCCGTTTATCGCAAAGGGGGAGAAAGTCAGCTTGAAGGTTTCGTTGTCAAACGGCGTGTCGTTCCACTTCGGTCCCCTGTGCGTCAGACCTCTATTTCCTCTGCCTCGCCGCGCCTCGACCTCTATTAAGATGGTTTGGTAGTCGCTGCCCTGTAGCCTTCACTAAGCGTCCACCTACACTTTGGCACCAGGCTGTCGCTCGCGAACGTGACGTCGATCATTGATCCGAAACCCGCTTTCCTGAACTTATGTTTTCGACCGTCGTTCATTAACATCAGTGGTAGCATTGCAAACGCTTCTAGTAAAACATTTTAGTATTTTTGTTTCTACTGCCCCATTCCACCGTCCATGCGTTGAAGTCTACCGCGAATATGACCAGTGGTTTTTTGCGGGCATCCGAGATCGGAAGATCCAACATATTCAGCAACTCTCCCTACGTCCAGCTTGGGGGCGTATAGCAACTGTAGTAATATGTATCGCGAATTCTCGCCCTCTCGTAGCCTTTGTACTGGGCACCTTCATTCAGGAGTGCAACTTCCGTTGACCAGATTGCTGCTTTCCTTGTTGCATCGGCAATCCATACTGCACAGCTCATACTTCTGAATGGTTCGCTGATCAGCACCAAGTCTACCTTCTCCTCTATGACAGTTTGCGTGAGCAGGTCATGAGCTGCCTCACCGTAGTTGAGATTAATTTGCATTATCTTCATTTGCGTCCTCTAGCAGCTAAAGCACGTTTGAATAACGGGCACATGCCGCTTCCTGCTACATGTTAGCGTTCGCATTGGGCGTGCCTTTACAGAAAAAACACAGAGGATCTTTGAAGCACTCTTTTGCGATGTCCACATCGTCGGCAGACCTTTGATCGCTCGCATGTTGCTTTACATAGCTTAGCAATGTGCCCGAATTCCAGGCAGCGGTAACATTTCACCAATGTTCTGTGCTCCCTTAGTCGGCACACCATCCTGCCTTAGTTTGCTGCCAGCGAGCAGGTTGTTGACTTCTTCTTGCGGCAGGCTGATTATTGCCGTTTGCGTACCGCCGTAGGTCTTTCTCGGACTAACTACTTCTGCGTGTGCCAGCCCATATTAGTTCGTTGTGGCTTCGCATATATCCTCCTTTGAAGTGATTTTGTCTATGTCGCTGCACTCGACTGTACCGCATTAGTTCGGGCTTCTAACTGCCGCCTGGTCACCTAGTAGGGAGCTCACTGCTTTCTTCAGCGTATATGTGTGTATGTGTGTATATTGAACAAACTGGTAATAGACCTGATAATGACTTAACAGACAAGATGATATACATGTAATGACTAACAGACATAGAAATAACCCCAGTTCTTGACCTTAGTTACATGATAGAAAAAAAATATTTTTCATTATAGAGAATTTCTAGTAAACAATAAATTATTAATTACGATGATAGCTTTTATTATATAAAATTTAATTTGATAGAAGTTACAAAAGTGTATACGTGTGTATGCAAACTTTTCTATGGTTAATTCGCGAACTTTGTCTCCATTATATAATTTACAAATTTTATAAATTCATACAAAATTAACTATATAAAACTTAATAAAAATTTCACAAAAAAAACTTATAACTTACGTAAAAAAATAAAAAAGAAATGGCCTAAAAGAAAGCTGCAGATTTATATACAAGAAAAATAGAATTGAAAGAGTGCGTGTTTACATATTATATTCAGGCATTTACGCACAATGTACATTAAGGGAGCTTATATAAGGGCTCTGAATATAATAAAAGGAAAAATAATGCGACTATTAATTCAACAGTTATAGACAATCCAATTGCAATATAACCATATAAAAATGAATATACAAACAACAGCAATTTGGAAATCTGGTTATTGATACGTCATCGACTGCACAATATCTTCATCATCAGCAGTAGGAAACCATCGACGCACAAGATTATTGACTATATTTATTTATGTATACAACATGTATGTATGTAAACATACCTATATATATATATTTTTCTTACAAATTAGTTAATTCCTTTTTCTTAATTTAATCCAAAAACATAAGTCTTTTATTTTTTGTTTTTATTTGTATTGAAAATGAAATGCATTTAAGGAAAAGAAAAGATATAAAAATATGGCGAAATGTTTTTTTTTCTTATATGAAAGGAAGGTAGATTAGAGCGATCATCAGAGCCAACTCATTGCAAGTCATGGGCCGAAGGAGAGAATAGGTAGGATAGGGTATAGAATAGGCTCATGGCTTATGATCTGCCCGTTAGGTAAGATTTCGTCCGTCCGTCCATTCATATAAGGGTAAAGTAAAGGGTAAAGGTCCATTCATAAAGGGTCTTTTAGCTGTAACAGAGTGAAGTGTGAGTGGGAAACAATTTTAAACCCCACATGTTTCCCGAACTAGTTAGCTCAGCAATGAAACGTGCGCCCGTCTTTACAACCTCCAATCCTCTCTAAGCGGCACTTAACGGAGCCTTAAAAATAATAAAGTCAATAGTTCGATATGAAAACAGACAGAGAGGATTATTACAGACATCATAGCCGTTACAAACAGCCTTTTTAAACTAGGGATCAACAGAGAAGTGCTAGCAGACACCGTTCTAAGGGACGTTCCCCGTGTAATATACAGACTATTTTTTTCATAATACAAAGTTTAAGTTAGATTTAAATATTTTCATCAGTACAATTTCGCAAGCGGCATTATTTATGTCATAGTTAAAATTCATACAAAAGGCATGTGTGCCGCTAATTTTGATGACTATATTTTTTTACTTCGCGTTTTTTTGCCCTAAGTTACTTACCCACTGCAATATGAGTCATTGGTATTTTTCACAATGGTTTTTTTCGTTTTAATTGCTATTCTTTTAGCTTTGAGAACTATATATAAGCCTTCGTTTTAATATTGTTGTTACTTCACACATCTTTGCTAATTTGATTTAATCAAAAATTTGCTAGGACGCTCGCGATTGACTTTGCAGTTACTAGAGCCTGCCCTTTACTAGGAGGAGGAAGCAGTTTCTTTTGACCTCTGGATCCGAAGCCACAAACTTGTGTTTGCAAATTTCATTTCTGCTTTGGCAATAAAACCAGACGTATAACAGAACAATATGTACAGGTGCTGTCCAAAAATTGATTTCTTCCAAAACTGAACCCTTTTGCCTCTTTTGTGTGACGATATATAAAAGTAACACTGCGTAACAAAAGTACGTAGCCCCCCCTTTTGAACTTTTGTGTAACAAAATATTGTTACAAAATGTTCTGTTCTTGATACCATATCACAAGAACGTGGTTTTTGTTTTTATTTCTAAAGAAAAATACAGTCGCACGTTTTCACTTCAAGTTTCTTTTTTTTACAATCAATTTAAGGGTAGGATTATTTACTATCTATTTCGGCAATACTCTGGACTTCTATTTATATACATTTTTGTAAGCATATTACTATTGCCTAAGTTTATGGCTTCATTTTTAATACAAACAGCGGATTAACGCTTTTTTGGTAATCTCTTTCTTCAACCGGCAACTGCATGACGCGCCGCGAATGTGCACTTGGGTTTTTCCTCTCGAGGGAATTTATTTTCTAGGAAAGTCAATTAGTTGGAATGAACTGGACTTGAGATTTGCGTAACAATATTATAATAAAGTCGAAAAGGTAAAATAGGCGGAGGTCGCAGTGGGGAAACGCACGAGTCATTGTAAAATTAGTTAGTTCGGCCGTTAAGAGGGCCTTTGAAGTTCTATCTAGGAAATACTCCACAGACGGTCACAGTCAAGGAATAGGCGTGCAGAAACCTTTACCGATATATAAGATCGATCGAAAGTGTCTTGCCAGACGGGCTAATATAATGTCTTGGGCTACCCTACACACTGTCCTATCTACGGTCTCCTTTGGCCCACAATTTTGTGTGGGGACCCCGAAAATGGGTCCGATGACTCCCACATCTGTTTTCTTCTAATACCAAAAATAATTAGCACGTTCTTAGTGTGTGTCAAAAAAAAGTGGATGAACTATTTATTATTTATTATATAATATTAGTTAATTAATTACAGTGAGTCTCATTAATATTGGGTTTTTTCGCTCGACAAAAAATAAACGCTTGTTAAACCTAGTCCATTGTCCAAACGTAAAAATTTATTTTAAAATTTTATACTACTAGGGAATATATATTAAAACAGACAAGAAAATTAGATAACTTCAATAACTCAAAAACATAGCCTCATTAATATTTGGTCCTTTTCATATAAGGAAGGATACCAAGGAAAAACAGCATATTAAGTGTTTTCACACACGGCGGTCCAATTCATTCTACATATTGTCTAGTGATTGGGGAAGGACGTGAAGCACTTTGAGGCAGTTATATAAGAACCGCTTTTGAATTAAGCGGGACTTATCTTGATAGAATTTGAATGTTTCCAAAATACCAAATTCGTCCCCATTCTTTATGCATTGGTTGTCATTATTACTTCCGTGGTGGTTTGTATGTTTGAGTTAGCTTCATTTCGCTTGGCTATTGTACTCATTATACCCATCACCAAAGATGAAGGGCATATTTATTTTGTTAACGTTTGTACCGTTCAGCAAGAAGCATCAAAGACCCCACAAAGTATATATATTTTTGATCAGCATCGAATCGATTTAAGCATGTGTGTCTGTCCGTCAATGTAATGTCTGTTGTAAACATTCTCCTGGCCGCAAAAATGAAGCTATGAACTTCAGATTTAACAGAAACATTATAATTTCTTGCACATAGGTCGGTACTGAAAATGGGTCAAATCAGTCAAAGGACACGCCTATGATGCTGTATAAAGTGAGGACACCTCTGTTTTTTACAAGGAATAAAAGCTTGGTTTGTTGCTAATTACTTATAAATTACAAAACACTTCAACGTATAATTTGTGGGTGATGCTGTAGTACCTATATAAAAATGGAAAAAAATCGAGCACGCCTACTCGATTTTATAATTTCGAGAATTTCATCTTTTTTTTAAAAATCCTGTGGAATATACAAATTCTTGGCCAGTTTCAAATTCGAAGTACACCTAAGCATGTCTATCTGTTCATCTGCCCATCGTTCGTCCGCGCAACTGTGTGGTATCTATGGTAAAGATAGTCCCGTTCGCAACAATGAAGATAGCACTGCAAAATTTGAAGTGAGAAAGCCTGGAATTTAAAAAAAAATAAATAAAATATTAACCTAAGCAACCCTGTTATTATGGTGACACATATCGGGCTTTTAGATAATCCGAGTACTCGCCTTTTTGTATTCGATACAATGCTTGCCAACTTCGCTGTCTGTCCGCCACTTAACTTAGTTTCCAAAAAGAAGCCCAATGATTACCGACCACGTGGACCTTTTAAAAGACTGAATACCGTAACTACCCTAGATAAATAAACTTTTCTCCAAGCTAGAATTACACAAAATCTGCCACCAAATCTCCTTGGCTGACGATGCCCTTCATTAATATTTTAAAGATAAAACGGAACTGTTTGTTGTACACATGTATCAGCTCTCGAAATGAAATACAGTGCATTTGACGAGAAATTATTAGAAGTTATTACGTGTATCAGTCATCTCCACCATTTCTTAGAGATGCCGGCTATGTACTTACTTTATGTTTTACCACTATTTACCGCTTTAACGTCCTTTTCTAATTCAAAAATTGTGTTCAAGATATTACACATTTTTCATCCATTTTTCATGGTTATGCGAAATCGTTATTTTTGTCCAAATATGAACAGAAAGATCAAACTCTAGTCATCTTAATGCATCAAGTGCCAAAAGGTCGAAGTGAAACAGCATTCTTAACATATACTTCAATATTTGTAATTACCAAGAATTTTGGCAGGCAAATTTTGTTTCTCATGGAAAGTGGTGCCTAAGGAAATTGTCATGACATCGCAGCAATAACAATTGTTATCGTATTCATACAAGGGGATAATATTTATTACCGGGAGTGGTAATGTTAAGCTTACGGTATTTGCAGCCAAAATTACAATAGATTAATTTCGTGGACAAGTCGGCGAATCAGTAATGTAATAAGCGTGTGACCAGAAAACGGAAAACGTTATAACAGAAATCGAGATGAAATTTTCGTTACCTTATACATTTAGATATTCATAGTTGGCTCACTCTAAAGGACATAGGTACATATTGACTACTATAGACCGCTTTACCCGTTGACCGGAAAGGTTTCTTTCAACTTATCACCCTGAAGCGAAGGGTATGGTCGAACGGTTATACAGGTAACGTGTAGCCACATTTATAGCGCAAGATCGACTAGATAAGTGGTGAGATGAGTTTGTATTCTGTTATTAGGTCTACGCTCTGTTGCGAAGGAAGATTTGAACGTTTTCTTGGCGAAACTATGCCACCTAGTTGCAATTGTATTGTATCCTTTGAAAGTACATTTCTAAGAGATTTTGTCAACAATCTCGCATTTTCAGAATCCTGAAGCATGTATTTATATTTCCAAAGATCTAGCTAACTGCAAATATATCTGTGTCCGCAGAATTAGCAAACGCTCACTTCCTTTCCATACGAAGGACGTTACAAAGTTCTGTTTAGAGATTAGTTTTGTTAGAAGATTAACAATGGAACCAGGACATTTCCTATAGAGAGGATCAAACCTGCTATTTCCATACTCACTCGATGAACTCATGCACGTCGTTATGTCAAAAAAGAAATCCACAGCAGCGGGTCATGAGGGAATTAAATATGATATGGTAAAGGTCCTTACTGTGCCAAGCCTTCAAGCTCTACTACTTGCAATAAATGATCAGTGGATGACCAAAAACACATTTCCATCGGCATGTGTCTAAATGAAGTCCTTTTCACAATTGCAAGTGAAAAAGAAACGGAACCCAGCTAGTTATGCTTCGCCTAGACATCAATAAAGATTACGACTGTGTTGATCTAGGGAAACTAGGTCAAATTCTAACAGATTTTAAAATACCGTCACTGTGGATTCTAAATTTCTTCACATCGCGAACTCTTGTAATGGGCTCAAACTGAGTCGAAGTTCGTGGAGGCCTACCTCAAAGCAGTTGTCTCAGTCCAGTTCTTTTCAATCTATACACAGACGGACTACATCGATTACAGGACAATACAACCCACGTATTTCAATATGCTGACGATTTCCTTATTATTTCTACCGGAAAATCTTTAGTAGAAGCAGTCTATAATCTCATCATTTAAGTCAATCTCTTTTATAGACTTTGAAAGGATCTATATCTACTCTTCAACCCGGAAAAATCAAAACTCATCCTCTAGGTTAAGGGACTCAAAAAAACTTTCTACATCACAGTCAACGGAAATAAAAATCAGACAATCCTCCTCTATCAAATTTCTGGACAGAATAATCAACTCAAGTTTGACCACTCACGAGCATTACAGAGATAATCTCGAAAACTGCCAAACAGGCTCAAATATCATCAAACTCTTAACCAACCTTCACAACGGACTCCCACCTATGAAAGCTTTAAATGTTTACAAATCTATTGTTCAATCAAAAATCGAATACTCTTACTCCGCATCGTGCAATGCTCCTGCGTGTACAATCAACGTACAATGACGTTGCCAGTAACTACTCTAATTGTTTCAAAAAATTTAGTAGCATCTTCAATAAAGTCAACTCAATGCCCTCTTGGAATAGTATTATTCATGATAAGTGCGTAGTGGAATTAAACCTACTTAAGTTAATAACGAATTCTAAAAAAAATCGGTGAAGGTCTTGTCTTCGAACTTCATGTCTGCAAAAACTCAACTACTTCATCGAAAACAACTTCCAAATATACGCAACGGATGGATCTGTCAATTCGGACATTTCTAGTTTCTCAATCATAGAATATCAAAATCTTCTTCCCGGAAAATTCAAAGTTCCGCAGGGACTATCATCCACGTTCATTGAACTTCTGGCCCTTAGGCAGGCGATCCTCTTCGCTATTGAGAATAAACAGAAAAAATTTGTATGTTTCTCTGACAGCAAATCGGCTTTGTCGTTAATCAAGAATAACAACCCATATAACATGTACGTTTTCGACATTTACGTTCTTTTAAAAAGATCCAAGCATTGAAGAATGCCACCTCATCTGGATCCCAGGTCACAGCGGTTTTGGCATCAATGAAAAAGCTGACTTTTACGCACGTGAAGCCCGGTTTGACGGTATGGTCTTGTCTATAAACTACCCCCCAGCGAGGTCTCCTCTTAATACAAAAAAAGTTATCGTAAAAAGAATGGAAAGATAGAGTATCATGTCTAGCTAGAAGAAAAATGTAAACCGGCTTTTTTACAGAATCTACCCTTTCCTAACACCCTGATTTCTACCAAAAGGAGTATTTACAACATGGGAATTCAAAGTACTTCATAAGCTTATGTGTAGTCACACCTAGGACAAGGTATATTTGAAAATGATAAAAGCTTCCTCCACTAATTTTTGTCCAGAATGTAACATCACCGACTCTGCCGAACATCTCATCTTTGAATGCAGGAAATTTGACATCCCCAGACAATCTTTCACCATATTCAGCCTACACAACAACTTATATGAAATATTTCGTGCTCGAAACTTTAGGCATTTGAAGCAACTGACTTATCAAATCAGCGGATTTTTCTTTCTAAACTTTCTTTACTTATAACTTTGTCCACTAACACATATCGCCTATACTTTTATTTTTCCGGCACTCTCTGCCGGAATACCGACCGAACTACACCGTACTGAAGACTTTGGGAATGATTGCGGTGCACAACGTCGCTCGTTTAAGAAACATAAGCACCACCAAAAACTTAAAAGAAAAAAATTTTAAATTCAAAAATCAATCTAAAGAACGTGTTACTCACGTACCATATCGGATCCATATCACCTTCGCGTCGCTTTTTATGTTATTGGATTATGGATCTAAATCGATACATACAGGCCTAATCCATTTCCTCTAACAAACAAAAAAAAAAATATACGCCGGTGGCCTTCTTCGCTGCATTTTGCACAGCACTTGAGGTCTGCTTTCATACATTTGTAGCATTTTTGTGCTGACTTTTCCTCTGATTCTGCTTACCACCATTCATAATCTTTTCGGCTTCCAGTAGTGCTTGGCACTTTTTTTGGAATTGTCGGAGTTGCTGTTTGTGTTTCTTCATACACTCTCCTAATGGAAATGGCAGCATCTGTATTGTTGTTTAGGTTGCAGAACGGTTTGTTAATAGCAGATATAGTGACATCCGCTTGTCAGTTCATCTCGGTCCTTAACTTCTATCTTAACTTCATTTGTCATAAGTTTGACACTGGCATCTTGTCCGAAGTTCTTTTCCAACAACTGCTTGTATACAGTGTTCTGCTCTTTTTCACTTTGTTTCCGGATGAAGTTAAGATTTTGTTTTGAGGTAGAAATCGATTGGAGAATGTTCATGAAGACTTTGCATTTGTAGGTAGTGTAATTCCAGAGAGGGACTGAACCGATCTTATCAAAAATATGACGAAGTTTTTGATAGCAAAAGGTATAGCTGCAAGCAACAGTGTCACTAAGGAATCTAACTTCTTGAAAAAAGGAAGGATTCATCATCTTGATCTTGCTTAACTCTTTGGCAGTGCAAAAAAGAGACCTTTCGTAAACGGGCCATTCTCCAGATATGACGTTGAGAATATTTTGAGGTGTTGACGGGATCAATCCAGTGCAACGTTTTAACAAACGATTTTCAAGCGTTTGAATACGTTTTTCAATATATTTTGGGAAATTGCAACACGTGGAATGTGTAAATTCAATTTTGGACCTGATTAAAGATTTGTATGTCATCCAAGTATTTTTGGGAGGCAAGCCTGATTGATACGTTTTAAGCCTGATTGATACGTTGGTAATGAGTTTGATGATGTTACATCCGGCCTGACAGTCTTTGAAGGTTTTCTCGTAATGCCCACGAAGGGTTAAGCTGCCATTTAAAATTCTACCGAGAAATCGACAGGATCTCACTTGATCAGCTGTGGTACCCTTGATAAAAAGGCTGATTTGACGTTTAGATCCCTTGACAAAATAAATAGTGTTGGTTTTGCTGGGGTTAAAATATAGATTCAGATCGGCGCATGCATCAAAAAAAGAATTGGTTTTTATCGGGAGGTTATTAACAGCAGCAGAAAAGGATGAGTCCGCAGACAAAATTAGGAAGTCATTAGCATATTGAAAAATGTGAGTTTTGTCATCTTGAATAATATGCAAAGAAACTGTGAAACAACTGCCTTGTGGAATACAACCATATATTTCAACTTTTTCAGTCCCCATCACCATCACGCGCTTGGAAAAAAAATTAAGTATTCAAAGCCGTATCTGAAGAGGAATCGAAACAGTTAACAAAATTCTGCCAAGCTTAATCAAATTGACACAGTCATAGGCTTTGCTGATGTCTAAGGAAAACATGACAACCACTTTACCTGTTTATTTTTAAGCTAGCAATGAGAAAAGATAGTTTATTAACGCACATATTCGTGGATTTGCGTTTTTGATAGGCGTAAGAACGAGCTGGAATAATATTCTCCGTTTTCAAGAAATCACTTAGTCTCTCCTTAACCATGAGGTTGATAGTCTTTGTGAATACAGATATTAGTGAAATTGGTCTGAAATTACTTAAATCATTTAAGTCGTTACCTGCCTTAGGAATGGGAACTATTTTGATGCATCGCAAATCAGGGGGTATAAAGTTGGTGGACCAGCATTTGTTAATTGCATGCAAGAGAATGCTAAAGTTTCCTCCAGACAGTGCTCTGAGCATGTCATACTTAACTCCATCACAACCAGCGGCAGTAGCCCTCTTTCTGGAATGTAAAGCATACGTCAGCTCATGCAATAAAAAGGGTTTGTTGTTGAGACCACTAAAAAGAATTGAAGGAATTGTAACTAGACTGCCACGTGGAATATAGCTCTTGAGCATATCCAAGTATCTTTTATTATTATGGTCATTCCACACGGAGCAACCACTTAATTTTCGACTGGAATGTCGATGATCATTGATGTAATTCCAAAAAGAGCGTGGGTTGCCGTTACAACATAAGTCTTTAATCGCTAAAGCTCTACGCGGCCTTTTCGCCTTTCTAACAGCAGACCTCCATTCTTTCAGTATGCCCATATACACAATGCAGTTGGCTGGATTGGCATATTTACTAATTTTTTTCCTTGCCGCTTGGTATTTGCGGAAAAGTGTCGACAGGGAAGAGTTCCACCAAGGTTTAGGTGAGAAGGACTCAACGTCAGGAAAGTTGGTTCTAGCAGACGCGATTCCAGTCTGAAAGGCACTTTGAATAGATGTTAAATCAGATGGAAGACCGACTTTAGACAGACGGTCCAAGAGGAAGTTGTGTGAAATGAAATTATCTATTTTCCTAATGGAATTGTTGCTACTGTGGAATAATATGGGAGCATACTGACATTTGCCAATGGGGACGTTGGACGTATTCCAGTTGAATGAAAAAATAGTTGAATTTGAAAAAATTAGATCCAAGATGCAGCTCGTCATACGACCACTCCTGTTACAGTGAAAGGTAGCGTTGCCATTATTTAAGACACTGAAACTGCTGCGATTGATGGCGTTTACAAGGATCTTGCTTTTATTGGTCGAGACTTAATCGCCATATGAGCAATGCCTTGCATTGAAGTCTCCAGCTAGAATCACATTTTGTTCACCGTCAAGAAAGTTACATAATCTCTGAGTCTCATCACGAAAGGTTTGTACATCGAGAGTGGGTGGAAAGTAGCATGATGCTATGAAAAGATTTGGTTTAAGGTTCATGGTTTTGATGATGATAATGTACCATAGCCATTATTTGGTGGCTGAAGCATAATTCGAAACCCTAACATCAAAACAATTTTCATCTTTCAGAAAAACTTCATTTAAGATTCCTAAATCAATCTTATTTGAGTTTAAGTAAAAAATCAAAAACGACAGGTTATGTCGAACACTTTGGATATTATATTCTAGAAAGGACATCATATTTACATCTGAGAAGAAACCCTGGCGGATTTCCTCGTAGTGGTGGGTGCGAGAGTCGACACAGGCAGACATTTTTACATCAAATTCCTTAATAAGATTATCGGGCATCATCGGACGGATACTTTCTTTAATCGAAGAGATTAATCTATCAAGTTCTGAGGAGCGCAAATAATTGTTTGAAACTTCTGGACGCCGAAGATTTGTTCCAGACAGCTTAGGGGGGGAAATGAGAGAAAGTATTTTTATTTATTTATTTTTATTTATTTATTTATTACACTTATACAGAAACTCAACTAAAAGAAAGACAGTCGAGTTCAAATGACTCTTAAAGTAAATCTTAAATTAATTATTATTAAAAAACTTAGTATAAGTACAATAAAAGGAAAAAAAAAGAAAAAAGGAAAAGAAAAAAAAGCATGTACACAATCAGCACAGAGCCACACCCACAACCGATACAGAATCCAGTTGCAAATGAACCCATAAGCCATCGCAAACATGCATAAGCTTGGCAACCGATAATAGTTAACAACAATTAATTTTCGAATCGTAGTGACTTTTTAGGATTAAGAGCTAGTTTAAGTACGACATTGGCAAATCTCGTGTATTAAGCAATGATGCTTTAATGGACTTTAAAGTGTCCGATAATGAAAAAAGGTGATAGACACTATTCAGGTTCTTGCAAACAACTCTGAGCGGGTTAAACAGCTCATAATTATATTTACAATGACTAACCTTAACCAAGGTAAAATGCCTAGAGAAGCGGTTAGGAACATTAAAACTTATTTCTCCAAGTAATGACGGCGAGTCAATAGCGCCGTTTATTAATTTGATTGCAAAGCAAACGCCAAGAACAAATCTACGTTTTTCAAGAGACGGTAAGGTATGGTGGCTGAGTTGAGAGAAGATTTGGAAAGAACAGATTTTCTTTTAATGACGGCATTAAATTTATTTTTGTTCAAAATTTTATTGCATTTATTATCGTCATCCTTGCTCGAGATGGCACACGTATTCGGCAATGGAAGGAAAATGTCCTCATAGGACATGTCGTCTAGACATTCGAAGTAATTTGACGAAAACTTCTCTTTTACCTCTTTATAAGAGAGACTTTTAATAGCCATGATTTTATTAATATTTAATTCGAGCTCCCTGTTAGGACAACACTTGTTGAGAGTGTTGTGCCCATTAGAGCCACAGGACAAACACCTTATCTTCTCACAGTTCGTGCACCTCGGAGACTGCCCACAGTTCACACATCTGCTCTCCTTAGCTTTGCAGAATTTAGAAACATGACCATATCTACCACACTTAAAGCATTGCTTTAAGGTTGGTACAAAGCACTCAAGTGGCAGATGACAGTAATTGAATTTAATTGACTTAGGGAGGAGTTTTCCTTTAAAGCCGATTTTGACGCTGGTTGTGGGAATCCACTCGTCTTTGTTGTCGGGATTTCTTCTTTGGAAGCAGACTTAATCGAAATATCGGATACTCAATTTTTAATTATATCGTCTACATTATATATGTACATGGGACATTTCAAATAACTCCGAATCTTTCAGTGAAAGACCTCGGTATGTATACTTTTAAATTTTTATTACTGAAATCGTTGTTAGCGATAAAATTGTTAGCATTGGGAGCAGAGTTGAGGAGCAGTTTGGCTCTGCACCTGCTAACAACCTTCAGTTCCTGCCAGCCAAACATAGTGAAATTTTTCAAGTAATCATAAAAAAATAGATCGGAATTGATGTTCGCACGATTTGCATCAGCGTCTGCACATGTTTCAACAAAAACAAAAAAATTACACTTCGACAAGCACTCGTACAGATTGATCTCGCGATTTGGGGCGGCTGTGACACCCAAATCAGAGGGCTGCACAACCACCCGTTTACTAAGCACAACTGAAGCATCAGATTCACCAATGGTAGGTAAAAGATTATTATTCTCACCCATCCTCGATCTCTTTGTGTGCCCAGTGGCATTCATGTAGAAATCTTCGAAATTATCCCTGCCAGTAATTATAAGATCAGACCCGGTCTCCATAAGGAGACGGGCTGAAATTGTATTGCTTGTATTGGGAAAAACACCAAAAAATCAGAACGAGAAAAGAAAAATTAAAATATGAGTTTCTTTTCATCCCTTTTTCACGTTCTTCTTCTTCATACACTCTGGTTTTTCCTCTAAAAATTTTTAGTATTTTTCTTTTTTGATTATTTGTCAAAACTCTTTTCTTTTTTTTTAAATTCTCGTGAATTTTTCTTAATTTATTTAAATTTCGATTTTTTTTTCACTACACCGGTAAAACACAAAAATTCCAGCTGCCGTTTGTAGAGATGACATGTTGTATCAAGTGAGTGTGAAACGATTATGTATTTTTGCCCGAATATATCGTGATCGAAGTTTACACGATTATGTCTTTTCTGTTCAGCTGACAATTCCACACTTCAATTTATTTCACCTGTTACTTTTATAATAACTTCACAGGGTATCGCAAATATATATATAATTCGAACATAAGACATAATAATTTAATGTATAACAAGGTGAGTATACACAACACTGTTTCCCGCTTTAAATGATGCTAATAATTTTTTTATTCTAAAATTTTCGTCTAAGCCTCTTAAAATCAGGTGCTATACATACAGAGAGACGTTATCTTTTGCTACGGAGAATGGCATTTTCAGATTGGTCTTCGCCACCCCAGTTACTGTCGGATAAATCTCTTTCATAATTTTCTTGATATTGACTTTCTTTCTTTTGTAAAAGCGGACTAAGTAAATAAGAATGAATTTCAGATCCTCCTTTCTTTTTTTTTTCAAATCAGTTTTAGGTTTAAGTTGATTTACATGTTTTATAGGAATTTTTGTAGTTGCATTTGATAAAGGACTCGGTCAATTTGACGTATTATTTTTCTGGATATCCAACTTCTTGTTTTTCCAAAAGTTTGAGCATACACAGTATCGTTGACTTTGAAATTACGAATGTAACTTTTTGAAAGAAACCGTGTTTTATTCGGTTCTTCCAGTAACTGAGACCTAGCAGGTCGTTCATGAAGTCATTCGGCTGGGGATTTACCTTCAGTGTTGGGTATGGGAGACAATAAGTATAAAGGTATTTTCGTACAACATCTCTCGTTGAAAGTCCATCTTCGATATTTTTTCGAATGTTGGATTTAAAGAATCTTAAAAAATGTCTGTAAAAGGTGCATTTGCTTGGTGCCCAGTTTCTTGCAAAAGTTATTAAAAGTTTCCGATGTTAACTGAGGACCATTAGCTTTTACAAGTACTTCTTTATACCTTTAGTGGCAGAAATGAAAGACAAGTCATTAATAGTGTCGTCTGCTGTTGTAGGTCGCATGGCAGTCACATTAGGAAATTGGAAATAGATATTGACGCTGGCGAAGTTGGCGTGAATACTTTCCCAACCGATTATTGGTTTCGGCCAAGATGGGCTTTTCCTAGGTGGATCAAGATTTTTCGTTCTACAAATACTACGTTATGAAGCTTAACGGCGAATGTCATCATCAATGTTTAATTACCATACATGGTCTCTGGCAAACTGTTTAATCCTGTGAAATAGACAAGACATTATTTTTCAACGTTTCAGGAATAACTATTCGCATAAAACCAATATGTGAGCAAAGTAATCCATTGCGTATAGCGAAAGCGTATTTATGATTAAAGAAACGTTTCAAATTGGAATGGATTTCTTCGCATTTTTCAAACTATCCATTTCGTACAAGAGATCGAACTTTACATAACATCAAGCCTTCCTTGGCGTGTTAGAATGAAAAGGGAAATTGTCTAACATGATGTTGTAACCACCTTTGTCGTTATCAAAATCTTCATCGGAATCTATTGACAATCTTGATAAAGCATTACCATAATCTATCGTTTTACGGTATATGGCTTTGAATTTGTATGTCGTCAAAGTTATTGCTCATCGCTGCAATCTACGCGCTGTCATTCCTGGAAGATGTTGTCCAGGAATAAAAATATTTGGCAAAGGTTTAGGGTTAGTTCAAAGACACAAAAACTGGTGAAATGAAACTGGCAGTGGAAATGAGCTATTTTAGTAACATTAACGATATGTAATTTTAACTCTTCAAATGCTCTTTGTTGATCGGCGTCCCATTTGAATTTAATGTTTTTTTACGTAAACGATTGAGCGTGTTGCGACACTACCAAAGTTAGGTACAAAATTATGGCAGTAATTTACTTTTCCCCGAAAATCGTTAAATTCTTTGGTGGCTTCAATTCACTTGCGGCTTTTGCTTCAAATTCATCAAACTGTATGCCATCAGTTGCAATTATACGACTCAATTATTCTAGTTTCTCTTAAAGAAATGACATTTTTGTATATTGCATTCTACATCATTGCCATTTCTGATACCGGAATAGTCCTAGTGGAGTGTAATGAATGCAGATAAAATAATTTGGAATGGGTAATTGCGTAGTCCCCCTTAGTCAAAGACAGCGTTATGGAACAGCAATTATTCCAGCAATATTAAAGAATGTACTAAAAAGTTTGTCTTATATTGAATGCCTTAAAGAAAGAGAGAGAGTGTCTTTGTTAATTACAATAAAGCTTATATTTATTTCTTAAAACAACAAGAATAACAGCAACAAAAATATAAATACGTATTATAGTGCATAAGTAATTGAAAAGACTAAACGCGGAAGGAAAAAACTTAAATGAGCATAATTAACGACTTGTAATTCTCCAATTGCAATTTTTGTCACATTTATTGCGACCTAAATAATGTAACCTGCGAAAATATTTTGATAAGTATGTATAAAAAATAATTTGGAAAAGTTATATATATTGCAGGAGTATTTATAACCATAAATTTCTTCAATTCTTCACCAAGCTCGATTAACAGATAAACAGAAAGATGCAATGTGTGTTTCTAACACATTTGACTCGATCGTGCGATTTGAAAAAAGGAGAACATGAGTTAAAATTTCATCGAAACTTAGCATTTGTTTCTAAAGACAATTTCTTAATGTTTTTCTTAATGGTATTTACTTGCACTTCGTTGGGAATTTCTATTGAATTTTCCTTAATAGTTCCCACAGTTTTGGTGGCTTCATATGATTTTACAATTAACAAGACTTCTGACAAGATTGGCATAGGTGTTTGCAGAGCTGTAATTCTAAAAGTATTATGCGGGGTGTGAACAATAGTATGATTGCGAATCAGTACAATCTTTACGACATTGCTCAGCAGGGCAGGTAAACTTACCTAGCCTAGCTTTTCCGCGAAGATCCGCAATCCAATCTTTATTGGACTACTTGGATTTCTTTTTAGTTTTAAGAAATGCAAAATAAAACGAGTCTTTTCTCTTTTGCTTATAATTCCCAACTTCATTTTATTTCAACTCTTCCTATTATATTAATATCACAGAGTGTCTTGGATACATATATAATTAGAACATAACAAATAGTAATCCAACGTATAACAGGGTGAATATCTATAGCAACAACCATTGCTATTATTTTTCTATTGGTGACTTGCAGTCACCAATATTTGACATAATTTTTGCCAAGAACGTCTGAACGGCAGCAGTTTTCTCCACCGTCTATTCCAAGTGACACTTGAGGCTGAGGGGGGGCTTTAATACTTCTTCGGCTTCTTATTAGCACTGCCTCTGTCTTATGCTCCGCTAGTTTTAGATTCGTCTCTTCAAGCCATGCCTTCACTTGGACAACTGACTCGTTAACATCCGTTTCCAGTTGTGCAAAGCGCTTTGTGACTACTGACATCGGCCAAGCCAACGATTGTTGCCCAGCAAGGAGGTGCAGCTTCAGCCATTGTGCATCATATTTTGTAGGAGCGGGCTGTTGGGCTGTTGGGCGTTATTTTATACCGCTGCTGGCCGTTATAACTTTTGTATACGAACGTGCAGTTTGAAAGGTAGATTGTTGCAAAACCAAGTATGTACCTTGCAACTTGCATTCTTGTGAGGGCCTTAGGAATGCTCCCTCAATCCCCGGAATTAAGCGCGTTTTCCACGTTAAACGCGATCACGGCGCAGTATTATTTGTCATCGCCCCTCGGTCGTCCTTCGGCTATTGCATGAAGTAAATGCCATTATCGTATATCGTCTTCGTCTATCGTATGTCGTCTTCTGAATCTATATTGATTCTTCGCGATGGCGCCCATTTCCTCGACCATCAGCAGTAGACATTGGTATATGGTCCTCTCTACTAGTTTGCCCATTGTATCTACTATGCAAACGGGCCGATACGACGATGGCACATTCGGTGGCTTATAATCCTACAGTGTAAGAACAGGTTTCTGCTCTTTCCAATAGTGAGGGAAAATCCTCTCTTTCAAACAATTTTGGAGCATCACGACGAAAATGCCTCTTTCGAAATATACCTTTTAATGCGCCATTTGAGTATTTATTCGGGCAAAAAGTCTTTCCATCCCCAATTTTTCTGCAGGCAATCAGCAAATCTGCCGTAGTAACTGGTGGTACTGATAAATTTTCCGTGCCGTACAAGTTTACCACTACGTACGCCTGCTTCTGCTTGAAAAGTTCCGTTACTATTTGCCAGAGCATTAATTGGCAGATAACTTTATCCCAGCGTAGGTCGCATCTTCTTAATTCAGTAATTTGTGCTGTGCCGAATGATTTTATATATTTTTTTGCTTGCCGTTATTTTGCAGGTCAGAGCTGCATAGGTTAGCATAGGAATAACTATGAAGGTATAAGACCAGTACAAAAAAGTGCTACGGTGGCTTTCTTGGTTAACCGCTCTATTGACCTTATAATCACGGATGTCCCTGCTATCTCTTTAATTCAGTATATTGGTTATCCAGTTTATAATTAAGTTTAGAATGTGCCTATTTTCCAGGGCTATCTCTATAGTCATGTATGAGGTATTATCGAAAGGTGCCTTTATATCAACGATGGTAAAGAAAGCCACTTGTTTGACTTCTATTGCCTCCTCAATAATTCCAGGGAGATCGTGAATTGCCGTCGTGGTGGATTCACGACGTTGATAGGCAAATTGGTACTAGTGTACTGGTCTTACTCTCAAATAGATTGCCGGATAACGTTGTCTAAACTTTTCTCCATTGGTTTAAGCAGAAAGGAGCTCAGGCAAGTGGGTCTGTATGATGTTGGTAGATGTTCGTTTTTACCTCCTTTTTTCGGCACAAAGATCAGTTCAGCTTTATTCCAGTCCCGGGGTATATATCACCTTAGTAAGGTAGTTTTGCAAAGTCAAGCGACATGTGAGACCAATCTTTCTGCACTCTGTTGGAGTAGACATGACCTTATCTCGTCTAGTCACGACGATTTGTTAACATAGCTCCTTGCACTCGTTACGCGCAAAAGATTTTGTTAGCGAGACTCTTGTAAAGGCGCGTTCTGCAGGTCTAGCATCACACAGGTATGCAAGAACGTAGATCTCCAATAAAAGACGATACGTTTCCTTAGCACTTCCTATCTAATCTAAACTCGATTGCTTTAGAGTGTACATTCTTTTGCAGTGGTCTTTAGGTACTGATTTCTGCAGCCACGCTGCCTCTAGAAAACTATATTTATCCTCGCAATACTGCCTTCAAGTGGTCTGCTTTGACTGACTCGGCCAATCCTTAAAAAGCGCGTATCATTTTTTTAAACTCGTCCTTATGCGTAATATGTAGATCTCTGAACTTCAATTTTTTAAGAGGGCGGACTGAAACTTCCCCTCCCGGTGCTCCTCAAATGTCTTTGTCTGAGATACAAATTACGCCTTTACGGCTGTTAATATTGAAGCCTACGGTTCACAAAGTGATGGAGGTGTTTTGAGGAATTCAGTATTGAGCGACGTCTAGTTAATAATAAACTGGATGTACGGTCAAACGGACATTTTGTCAAAGTCGTACACAAAGTTCCCATATTATTTTGTAGCTGATCCAGCTTTTGAATTATACGATGATTTATTGAAGCCGTATCCTCGGAGGCTGGTCCCTTGCCGCTCGCCTTTGAAGAGCAAAGGTAATCATAGAATTTTCGGCGTCCTAGCCTCCCGTCGGACACCCTTAAAACAGATAACTATGAGGTTTATATAAATAAAACCGAAACACAACAGACCATTTAGCAATCACTTGGTTTTGTCCATATTTGTCTCATTAATTTTTCTCTTAAATTGCAATTGAAATTTTATTATTACTTTTTTTTTTAAATTTTATCAATGCTAAATTCACTTCCACGTCAAAGAAATATGTTTTTCATTTTTGCGCCGCAAAATATTTTGCACATATTTACTGTTTTTTTCTTTGATTTGCTTTTAGCATGTATATTGATGTAACATATTTTTGCATTTATAAAACGCATTTTCTGTTCAGTTTCAATATTTTTATTAAAATTAATTTGTTGAAAAATACCTTGGATGATTGGGTTAAAAAATAATAAATTTTTAGAGATTTAAAGATTCTATCCAAACTCTAAGGTGAGATATCTACACGTACGTTTCGGCTATATATTATACAATGATTCAAGAGACATATGTAGCTAATTCTGTTCGATACAACAACATCAAAAATAAGTTAATACACGTTCTGCTGGTGCGTACATAACCTTGTAATCATTGCCTTAACAAAGCCGCTATGTATATGACCCGAAATTTCTTTGCAAGTCTTCGGGAATATCTCGAGGCGATTGCACAATTAGGAACGGCTTAGGTGCACCTTTGTTTGTTTGGATGGTGTTTCCGTTTATGATACGAATTGGAAAAAATCGGTTTGTCGATGGATTTACGGCAGCAGATTTTAACAAATTTTGTGTGGAGACACATCGCAGTGTTGGTCTGTTTGCTTCGCTATTTGCTTTTTCGCATATGTCATCAGCAATAGCAATATCATCTTCTTCCAAACAATTACACTGTCATCTTTTGGTTCCGATTTTATGAATAATGTTTCAGCGACATTTTGTACATGTATTTGAAATGGTTGTATTGACGCCACGGTGAGATTTCCTTGATGTGCTAATGTGCAGTAAATTTTTCGTTTCTTATTTAAGTGCCTTTCGTTAAAATGTTCATCACAGTTTTGAAGTCCATCTAAACGCATATAACAAAGTTCACAGTAATAGTTTAATCGCAACTTATGGTAGTGCTTCAGATGCAAAGCTAAAACATCTGCTTTCATACTGCGTTCTTCACAGCAAAAGCAATCGCGCATGGTAGAAAAACAAAGTTCTCCATTTGCAAAAACTATGGCCAATTCAACAAATATGGATTCGCCATTTTTCGTTATCTGTACAAACAGTGCATCCCGCGCATCATGTTCTTGTCTTATATGTCCCATAAGCGAGCTACGACAACGATGGTGGAAGGAACAAACGCAACATATGTAAAGGTTAGACAAGGAGTGAACTTTTAAATGTTCGAATATAGGGTCCCAAGAGTCGCAATTTGCGAGTTGGAACGGACATTGATTACATAAGAAAGAATGGCCAATAATTTCATGTTGACTGCGTACGTGATCGAAGAGAGTGTCATCCTTTGTTGCAAGATATTTACATCCCTCCTGTAAGCACTTCTTTGTAAGTTCACGGCTACACCGGTGCGAAGGGAAATTTTCTAACCAGTCAGTTGTATTTGGTACAAGCCACCGATGCCGCAGTTCATTTAAGTGTTTCTCTTCCAATTTCTTTAATTTCTTCTCGAGTAATTTCAGTAATTCCGATAAGAACATAATACGGTCTGTGTAAAGTTCGAAGTTGATTAATACATTGTACGCATAACTGATATTACAGCGTATTTGTCCTAAACGTATTTCGTTCAGCTGATGAACAATTTCGGCATGGTTTCTCAAGTCGTTCTCATATTTAAAAGTGTCAAGGCAATGAAAACAAATATAGACATGACCCCCATGAACTTCGAAATGACCTTCGAAATCTGTTAACTCTAACATTTCGCGATCTGAATTCTCTTGACTCGTGTCTGGACAATGAGGACAAGAACAAATTAGGGAGCAATGACGTCCTTTCATATGACGTAACCATAATTCATATCAAGAAAAGAACCCACCACATGTTGATTCGGGACAACGAAACAAATTTTCTGGCGGAACTCCCGTGGATTCCGTCAATTGACGTAACGGTACTTGTGCAATCGTCTCGAAATATTCCCGAAGACTTGCAAAGAACTTTTGAGTCATATACATAGCAGCTTTCTTAAGGAAATGATTACAAGGTTATGTACGCACCAGGAGAACGTGTATTAACTTATATTTGATGTTGTTGTATTGAACAGAATTAGTTACATATGTCTCTTGAATTACTGTTTAAATCTCTAAAAACTTATTATTATTAACCCAATGATCATTCCTTATTTTTCAAAAAATTAATTTTAATCAGAATATTAAATAGAAACTGAACAGAAAATGGGTTTTATAAATACAAAAATATTATATCAATTTATATATACTATATTATAAATGCTTTATATATAAATATATGGTATTTAAATAAAATTAAGCGGTGGCGTTGGCTTCATTTCAATACTTATCGCGATTTCTCAGACTGTATTTTCGACCATGAAAGAAAAACTCATAATTTCGTGAAACAATACTTATTTATTCATTAAATTGAATTGAATAAAATGAAATTTATATTACATTTCGCAAATTTCCCAGACTGCCCTATCTGCGAAATCAGTGCTTGTCGAACATTTAAAGAACTATCTAATCTGAAATTATTGGCTAGTGCTTTCTTTTAAACGACAAAAGAAAGGATAGTTTATAGGTACTGCATGTAGGCCTCAGCCTCCAGATGCTTTCTGAATCTGTAAATTTCTATACCAATCTACTAAAGTGCCATTGAGATCTATATCTATCTACTTTTAAGCTAAATGGCCGTCTTTTATTTGTTTGTACATTTTCTGTTTTCCTTTTTTCTCGCACAAACTGTAAGTGCAATATCCCAAGAAAATTGTATGCATTCACTCAGGGACAACTTATATTCAATAATGCACGTATGTATCGGATAAATGTTATATAACGCGTACGTTTAGGCTGGAATCAAAATAGTAAGACCCAATCATTTACATTGTATATGTGGCATGAATTCCTTATAAATGTGAATAATAATTTTGAATAATTCTTAAAAAAGCAAAATTTTAATAAACTTTGGTCGCAATCCGTGAAGTAAAATTAAATCAAAACATTTTACAAACAACCATTATTGGATGTACAATCTCGAAATCTCTACTTTTAATGACATATGACGAAGATACAATTCGTGTAAGCATTAAAAAGACCTTTGAAAGTTAACTGCATTTGAAATGAAACAGCCATAGGATTTTTCAAGTTTTTATAATGTATTACTGCTTACTACTGCAATATATGGAATATCCTAAATTTGTATTTCTGGATATTCAAATTTGGTCATAGCTGGATTAAGAAAAAAAACATATATATATAATCAAGGTAATAATTAAGAAATTTTCGCAAGTGTTGAAAGTATTGTTCTTCACCTCGTGATATAAGGATTTCATTGATCAAACGTCGGAAACTTTCATTAATAGTCTCTATATTCAAGGAATCTCCTAGGTTAAAGGTGGTCATGGTGACAGTTTTGCCTATTCAGTTCAGATGTACAGCAACTTGATGGTGGGCTCCAATTAAAACTTGGAACTACGTAAAAAGTATGCATAGTTTATTGCGAAAGGAACTGACTTTAGTGAATGATATCAAAATAATAGATATAGATGGATGCGATATTTGTAAAAAGACAAAACTGCTATTATATTTTGCGACCACCCACGAGTAAGACAGCCACGACTCAGAGAATCTCTTAAAAATTATAGATCGAGTTTTGAGGTCCGTATGTTCGGCGTTGAACAGGGAATATAGGTATATCTGCAGTCCCACATCACTTATCAAAATTTCCCTTTTTGAAAAGTATAGTAAAGTTAATCCGCAGGTGTTATCTGTAAATACATTTTTTTTCTGACTCGAGATTCTGTAAAAAAAAAGAATAAGAGAAGGTTTCAATTTCTGGAATTTAACAAAATTTTCCTAAAAAATTCTTTTTTCAAATTTATGGAAATTGAAAAAAAGAGAAAAAAAAATGAAATAGAATTGCTGTGTTACCAGCGTGCATCGCAGTTAAAATTTTGCCAGCGATCGAAATATCTGAAGTAAAAATTGCATAAAGTGTTGGAGTTAGAACGCCTTCCTGAGAAGCCCCACTTTCAATTTTATGTACATTGGATCTTTCATTTTCAAATTTAAAATCTGTTTTGCAAATAGGATTTAAGAAGCAAGTACATGAAAGTTCGAAAAAAATTTTTAATTTTAAAAAGCAACCCAATGAGCCAGACTTTACCACAGGCTTTTTCCACATCAACGCAATAAATTAGAATTAGGATTTTTCAATGTATCAGCATATTGGTAATTAAAAGATTTTAAGTTCTTTTTAAGTAGCTGCTGGCGTGTGAAACAACGTTTAGGTTCTAGATCTAGGTCTACGTAAAACATTAACAGTGGACCGTAAGATATATGCTGAAAATATTTCGAATTCCCCCAGCTTTTCAACATCGACTTTGATCTCACCAATTGTATTCGAATGATGGACTTTCCTTAACATTATTCTTTTTGCTTTTTCCTATTGAATTTTGTAAGTGTGAAATTGAACTTTTTAGTCACACAAATAGTTTAATAACTTTCTGCATGAATCCATTGATGTTGTCAATAAAATTTTCCAATCCCTCGTATTATTACTTTGACCTTCGAAAGGAAGCCGAGGTATTTCTGAAGAATGATGCACATTCCACAATAATCGCTGTTGATCAAAACAATTACGTCGCAACTGTCTTCGCGGACTATTTTAATAAATTTATACACCTTGGTGACACACACAAACAAAACAGTTATTCTCGCACTAAATTGAATAAATTATTTAAAAGTGACGTGCAGCTATCGTATTTGTTTTTCAACAAAAATGTTTTTTCCGTAAAAATTATTGACGTATTATCAACATTATTCACGAATGAGCTCGAACGCGTGCGTAGATCGGTCCGTGTGCCACGTTTCTGCCAGTTTGTTAATGGGAATATATTCATGTTCGTTAAGCTAAGAGTAGCATACCATATCCTAAAGAGCCGTTATAAAAAGGCAATCTGATAAATCGAATCCCATTCTCGCCAAGGCATTTAGAGATGGAATTTATTTTTCCTATAATCAACAACGCATTTGACTATAAATTATTGGATTTTTTCCAATAAAATTTAATTGATTAATTGCTTCAAATCTTAAAAATTTAATTCCCTTTTCCTTATTAATATTTAATTGTTTAACAATTTAAAATTCTAAAATATTTGACCCTTTTATCATTCATATTAATTAATTTTCTTATTAAATTATCTATCTTTGATTAAAGTAAAACTTAATTGAAACTTGTTATTTTAATATATCTTCCTCCCATTTCTTTCTTTCTTATCTTTACAATGATCAAATGCGTGATTTCCGGCGAGCACATTAGAATTGGTTACAGACGGAACATTGAGAGTAAGATTAGAACATCAAGGTAGATATTTTTCTCTTTCTTATTTGAGCCAAATTTCTAGAATGGGAATTAAAAGATAATTATGGCTGTCAACATCATCAACCTTTGCTTTATTTTCAGGCCATGAAATAAAAGTTTAACATATGCAAAGCAATCTAAAGGATTGCAATGAAACCGCTCATACCGAAAATGGTTCAGCTTTTTACGAACCCATAAATAATAAATAAAAGAAAAAGGAACAAGAAGAATAAAAAACGCCTTATTTCAAATGTAGTTCTTCTTCTTCTGTTACTCAGCAAATTAACAACGGAAAACTCGTTGGGATGTGTAAAAAAACTCCAGTGTGGCCACAGAGTTCTTTGTTTCGACCTTAGTAAAGTTGGGGTTAGATTTGGAATATAATATTATTATTTATTTATTTTAGTGATTATTTGATTTAAGATTTTTTTTTAATTTTACGTGTTATACGTCCGCCACGTTATTTTTTTATAGTTTTTATTACAATACGCATATTACTCGTCCGGCACATAGGATAAAACAGAAGAACGTGGAGTAAATTCCGATGTGTAACATTTAATGTGGTGTGTGAGTATAAAAAGTTATATAAAGGAATTGATGGGGGTGAGAGCAAAAAAGTGTCAAAGAGACTAGGTTCATAAATTGACTGTGAACGCTTATATGTATTGATGACACGATTTAAAAAAGGAAAAGGTTGCGACGTAAGCTGGTAAATTGCGAGAATACAAAATGTCAAGAATGCTGTAGCCACGAAGACCAGATATATCCAATTTGCGAAGCGTGGAATGGCGAATAAAAGTGATAACATTCAAACAGACAAATAGGATATGATCAAGAGATTGTCAGACACCACACGTGCATAAGAGATTATTTACTATGTTAAGTTTGAATAGATGATGACGGCATCCCGTGTGATTGAACATCAGCCTGTTAATAAAACAAACAATGTTACCTCTGAGGGGCTTTATTTATTTGTGGAAATAAAGAGTATAAATGACGACCGTAAGGTGAATTATCCCACCGTTGTTGCCAAAAAGAACTCAATGTTTTTATCGATTGTCCTCAGATCTGCAGGAATCATAGCACGATCATTAAAATGAGATGTCCTGCAAAATGCAATTTCATCTGCAATATTGTTGCCAAGAATGCCCATGCGACTGGACTGCCAGTGAAAGTGAAAACAAAATGTATCAGACTTGAGGCTTTAAAGTAAGGATCTGTTTTGTAATATGTAGGGGTGAGTTATATCTGAGGGAAATGATTGTAAAGCGGATAAGACAGATTTACTGTCTGACACAATAAAGAATTTCTTTTGAGGTTGAGTACTCGCTAAGCGGATGGCTTCTAGAATAGCAAGACATTCAGCCAAAAATATATTGCTACATGGGTGATTTGAGAAGTAGGCTTATATATTCATATCTGAAACCCAAAACCCGCTACTTACAACATTGGTCTTAGATCCATCAGTAAAGATGAATGTTTCCAGCTGGTATTGACCAAGTACGAGTAACGGTAGTGTACCTCTGCCGGAATAACTGTGGATTCTCTCACTGGTAAGAACTTAATTACTGGTCGAAAATATTGAGAACCAAGAGGAATGTTGAATAAGCTAAGTACATCAGTTCCTAGAATGTTGAAGTTATTAGTTTTGTCAGCAAAAATTTTAAAGAAGGAAGGAGCAGAATTGAGTGATATAAAGTTGTAAATGAAAGGTAAAACCGAATGATTCTCAAAAGATATAATTTTATTAGATGAAAAATTGGCGAGTAAACGAAATCTTTCTTGTAGAGGCATAACATTTGCCATTTGTTCCAAGCATAGTGTGTAGAATTCATGTCACCAAGGGCCAAACGAAGGCATTTCCATTGGATACTGCATAATTTCAGAAAGTCCTACTTTGGGATGTCCAATAAGAGTGAACAGGCGTATTCTAATTGTGGTCTGATTAAGCCAAGATACAGTTTAATCGTGCAAGAAGGGTCAGAGCCCCAAGAAATACCACAAATAGATTTCAATATATTAATGAATTGAAAACATTGTTTGACAGTCTTGTCAATGTGAGCTATTGGGGAAAGTTTTGAGTGTAGGACAAAGCCTAAAATGTCGAAAGTTTTGACAAACGGAATAGAAGAACCATAGATGAGTGGAGGAGTAACCATGGCGTCTCTCCTTTTTTTTGAAAAGACCAAACGGTTGGTTCTATTGACTGAAAGTATGAGCTGAAGTGATGTAAGACGAGAGGAAATAACGTCGAGGGCAGATTGAAAATTGCGCCTACACAAATCTGGACCATAGTTGGAACTAAAAAAGACAAGATCGTTAGCATAGCTCAGGATTGAGATGTTTTCAGGAAAGGAACTCAAAATTCAGATCCCTGAGGAACACCAGTAAAAGTTCTCATTTGTACAACAACATCACCATTGTTAATTAACATGTTCTTATAGAGAAAAAGGTTATATAACAAATTACAGAATTTGGTAGGAAGATTCAAAGAGAGAAGGATAGATATTAAGATGTTAATGTTGACAGAATCAAACGTTGAGGTTATGTTCAGAAAGCAGGCAATGAGAATGTGGTTCGTGGCAAACGATGAATTTATTGGTGACCACATGCAACAGTGAGAAAGAGTGATGTCACTATTGCAATTTTTACAAAGTTGTTTCCAACCTTTACGTTCCTTCAGCCTGAGAATATAAGTATATTCCCTTCTAACAACAACAATTTTAAATATATTCTGGAAGGAATTTTGCATTTATTTACAGCGGTTTAGCGGTGCCTCGGTTGCATGCGGTGTTCCAGTAAGGATTAGGAGGGTAGGATTTTTTAACAGACTTTCAGTTCAGAAAGTGTCTCCGAAGAGTCATTGGTTTGGATGGTGTTTGAAATGCTATGGATAGTATTGTTAAGTAAAGGAGGTTGCAACATGAGTATGTGAGTGGCAGCGGGTAAGAGAATGCAAATTAAGACAAATTTCTGCTAGACAGGGACAAGCAACTAATCTTGAATTTGTCTGCCTCTTGAATTGGAGAAGCGACTACCCTAACAAACATTATGAGCGTTAAAATCACCACATATTAATGCATATATGTCGGCTCTGAAAGAAAATAACCTGTTAATTGCAGAATCAGAAACATTACAATTAGGTGGAATATAACAATTAATGATCAAGAGTTCCAGAGGAAGTGAGAATGGGGCAGCTGCAAGCTTCAATAGATACACAATTTATAAAATTAGAAGTGTAAGAGAAGGAAAGCTCATTAGATATAAGGATCGCGACACCTCCACCAAGGGATGATTTCGAGATAACATCAAATCTAACTACGTTATCCTGCTTAATAGAAAAAGAATCATAAGGTTTAAGGTAAAAAGTTTCAGAAAGACAGGCCACGGAGATATCATTACAATGAAGGTATTGTTCAAGCTGTTTTAATTTGTTGCGACTGCTAGTGCAATTAAGTTTAGTTATTGTCCTTATTGATTGAGAGAAAATAGGAGTACGAACCCGAAGGCGGTGGTTGGATAAGAATACTCTTGTGAAGGTCGCGAGATAAGCGCGTGGCGGACTTGATAATAGAATTTGATTTAGAAGACTACTTGATATTATGTAATTTTTTAATACGATCAGAGATTTGAGTTAGAGGAAGTGTTACAATCAGCGATCATTTCTTGTCTGTGGATGTCACAGTTTCGGGATTTGAAGATTTTATTGGAAAGGGAGATGTTGATTTCTAAGACAGTAGACTTACTGTTTGGTCTTTTAGTTGTTGTTTGGGCAGTCGGTAGAGACAATTTAGGGAAGCTTTCCAGACAAATTGAATAATTTGGATCATTTTGGTGTGCGTAAGCACTTTGACAAAAAGAGTAAGGTTGTGGTTTGAGACGTTCTGCTGCGTCTTTTTTCTATTTGGCAATTTTCTTGTATGATGGACAAGTTTTGGGATTAGAAAGGTGATCAGCCTTGCAATTAGGGCATTTTATGGCATTTTGAGAACAATTTGTGGAGCAATCGTGGCTTGTCACACAAGGAGGGCAGAGTGACTTTTGCCGTGAGCACACCTTATCAATTGGGCGAAACGTCAACACTTGCGGCGTTGTAATATTGGCACGACATATGGTTTAACCGGGAAGTTAGTGCCTTCCAAACAGATGTGGGAAGGTAAAACATTCCCGGAAAAACTTATACGGACTGTGTCCAAAGGCACACGAGAGTTAGAGATTTTGTCGAATTTGTGAAAGCGCATTACTTCCGCAACTTTCCAGAAGTCAAGTAGGGGATCGAATTTAAGCAGATTTTTGGAACAGGCATTTGAGTGGATTTCAAGTCCGGTGAAACTAGAGGGGGTAAAAGCAACCCTACGGATTTCACAGAATTCGGACGGGACGTACGCATTATAAATATTGTTAAATGAGCGTTGCCGGCAATAGAAATTGCCGTAGCCGCTTCGGAGGAGATCAATTTAATTTTTTCGTTCGAGACGAAAAAATTCTCTAAATTTCATTATTGGCAAACCGTTTTTTCTGGACTGAATAAATACACTGTAGTCACTTTGTGTCACTGGGGATTTTAATGTACCCACTTTCGAGGGAGATGGTGCCGCCTTGTGGCCAAACCCTATTTCGCAGATTGAGTTTTGTAGATTTAGAGATCATAAACAGTCAAATTATGAAATAGAATAGAGAATAGAAGTGAGATGAGCTCCGAAGTGGGATGTATCGTTGCTACTTTTCCCAAATTGCGATATTTCACTTTTTCAGATACTTCAGTTGTTGTCTTTTTTTATTTGGATAGAATGCACTTTTTGTATCAGCCACGTTACACAAACAGGTACCTGTTTTGTTTTTGTTTTCAGTTTTGAAATCATTTCATTTTCAATTTTAAATATCAATTATCGATGTGTTATTAACGTGCCACTTTTGCACACTTTCAGGGGGTTTTTTATCACATTCCAGCGTGATATTTAAAATAATCGTCAATCAGCAAATTCCTTCCTCATACGAGAAAAATGTTAATAATTGTAATACAAAATTTTTTTTATAATGAATTTTTTTTCTAATTTGCTTTTTCTTGTTCGAGATATTAATATCTCACAACAAACATCTGTTTTTTTTTTTGCTTCTTTTGTTTCAATTGAAAATTCTGAACATTTTCAATTCTATCGCTTCTCGGTCTTACGCCTAAAATCAAAGTGTTGTATTTAAATTTTGATAGGTATTTATCTAATTTCACATTACAGTCTTTTAAGGTTAAATGCAATTATTATTATATTTATCAAATTGCTTTATTATATTAAAAAGAAATTTCCAAATTATGGAATAAGTAATAAGAGTGAAGGGTTTTCGTTAATGCTTTAAATTTTTATTTTTTATAAATATTTATTTATTTTTACACTAATTTTATATTTTACGTTTATTTCTTACTTTTTGCTACTATGGTGAGACAGACAAGCGCAGTTTTCATTGTGTCAACTATTTTTTTTTTTATTTCTTTTTCTGCCTTTTTTATTCTTGTTTTGTTTGTTTGCATACATACGAAACCATATGTGTCTTTCAGTTAACTAGGTCTCATTTGAAAAGCGTACCTTGAGAACCATTTGTGTGAGACTTATGTATGGATTTTGTCATTCGAAATTTGTTTCGAAAAAATAATGGGAATATAATGGACAAATTTGACGTTTGGTAGTCTACAATATTACAATCAATAACAAAATCATATAAACGTAAATAAAAACAAAATTATGTAAAATTTTTGATAAAATAATAATTTCATATAATCCCCATAATTGCAGATTATTATTTCTTAGAAAAACGATGAATTGCGGATTTGAACTTTGAATATATATCACTTTATTTTTATTCTATATAATATGTTAACATATGAATTTACCTATAAAAAGTGTACAATATTGTAAAATGCAAGTCAACCATATAGTTCTATTATATAAATAATAGCTAACTTTTCATGTTTTACAAAACATCTTAAAGCGGATTTATTCTTTATGCCTTTTACTTCAATACAATTCAATTGAAACGTGAAAAACATATGCCGGTTCTTATTCACCTCAATTGGGAGATCTCTAGCGAAACGCCTATGCCGTTGTTGAAATAAGGTGCGGGAGATGCAGAACTTAATCCCTAATTTTCCAGATTTTGACCTTTATAGTGCATGCAAATGTTGTGAATGGCTGCATAAAAGTTTGCCAATTTTCCCATCTTTCTTGGATCGTGTGTGTTTTTCCGCTCTTCTTTTAAAATGCACCATCGACTTTGAAAAATATAAAATTTTAATATATAGTTTCGAAAAATAATCTTAATACAAACCTTTATATACCCCAAAGCATCTCTCAATAATATTGCTTGTCTTGCATATCATTAAATTTCTCTTCGATGGGATTAGCTGGAGTTCCGTACGGTGCCATTAGCTACACCTCTAAAGGGTGTCCACTATCACCTAAAAGTGTTTGAATGGTACAGCTACATAGCGCCCGTCCAGTGATCTTCCAAGTATGCTCTCTCATTGGAACACCTCCACACATGCCAGTCGTTTCTTGATTCAGGAAATCTAAAATTTACTGCTATAATTTTCATGTGGTCACAAACCTTACAAATAGTATGTATATATATACGCATAAACATGTATATTTGTACATCAACTCCCTAACATTCCTTTCAAACGTTCTTTATTTTATGCGGACTTACGGCAATAAATGTGGATTCCGTCTACGCATCCAATCACTTCAATAAATGTCAGGAATATTCCTATCATCGTTCGTTGTGCAACAACGTGTCACAAGAAAAGCACAACAAGAAATTACTTGCAACCAGGAATAGCAAATTTGCACACCCTTATCAAGAACTGCTCTCTGCTTTTGGCATTAATAGCTCACGGAATTCATTCTGTGCAAAGTTTTTTTTCCGTTTCTTGCATCATTTCCGATACAACAACATTAATGGTGCTCTCGGCAACGTTTAAGTAAAAAAAGGCTATCCGCTAGCCATTGATACCCTCCAGACCACAACCTAACGGCTAAACAGATCACCGGAGGCATGTAGGTTCTTCTTTTGTCACCACTCGCACTAATTTTTCCTAAAACGTCTGAAACTTTATGCACAAATCTACGTGCAATAATATTCATATTTTAATTTACATTGTTGACAAACGTATAAAATGACTTACTTACACATATGCCGGTCATGTAGGAGGATTTGAAACATCTCGCAGACTCTTCTACATCCTACAAGATTTCTTTTCTGCCAATGTCGATGTTCTTCTAATGTCAAATGACATAATATAAGGCAAGGAATCATGACGAATCGGTTGATGTGAATATATTTCTCAACACTACTTAGTTATTTAATAACAACATTTTACTTACCATTTTTTTGTCTTGTTTAGTAAAATAGGTTAGGCCAGTTGGCGATGAGATCAATATATCCAGTAAGAGTGTTGGATTTTTATTATTTGTTGTTCCTTTGCGCTTTATCAATATTAGCGACAGTATGTGATGACGTATAGAAAGATTGATGATACACGATTGGTTACAAACTTTGGCGAATTATGAGTATTAACTAGACAATTGGAGTAAAAAGCAAAAAAAAAAAAGAATTAATTTGCTTACCTTTCAGAAATTTAAAATTTTTATTTTCTTTGTAGGTGAACAATTTTGTTCGGAAGTTATTTTATTTTCAATTCACAGATGTCTTTTTTTATAAATACAGTGTAGTGTACCTAACGCAGAGTAGACAGTCAATTATACGAATAGTATGCAAATTAAAAATTTGGAGCAAAATTTAACGGCACACTTCAAAGTGCCAAGTCTCAGACATAGAAAACAAATCGTATAATTAAAATAATGCCATCTTACTAATAACCTAATTTAGTATAACCGATTACAATTTCCGCTAAGTTGAGCAAAATTGTAAACTTGAACAATAGAAAATAAGAAGATAAAATTTAGTATAAAAGAGGGACAAAATTTATTAAAGCTAATCATCCTTTTCATAGAAGACTAAGCGAATTAATCGCTCCTTTATTTTTAGTAATTATTGCGATCAATTTGTATTGCAATAGAATGTCTTAGCGCATCGACGCTGAGCAAATTCTTGAATATTATTTTGGCCTTCCACGCCTATAATCAAACTTCATTGCTACAACTCTAACCAACCAATATTAACGCAAAGCCCTGAGGAGTTTTGCTAACGCAGGTTTTGAAAATTTTGAGAGAACGTTTCTTGCACCTCTTATGTATACACATAACCAAAAAGTTCGAAACTAGAAAATGCAACCTAGTTAACACCTAGTCTATACATAATCAGTGCCCACACTATTTTATAGGAAAATGGAAACGAGAATATAGGAGGTTGACAAAATGAGGCCTATTTTCGGGTTGGGACTATAACTTTCCCAACTCTTTCCAAACTTTATAGGAATTGAAAGTCATGTGTTTTTGTACGTATACATACCAATAAAACAAGAAGAAAACAACGCACAACAAGAAACGGTGGACGTTTCTTTTAAATTTCAAAGTTATTTATCTAATTTATGTTTACCTTACACTAACGTACATTTTTTTATATTATGTAATTTGCAATTTTGGTTCATATCACGCAACATTTTGTAAGAAATGAAGGACAAGCAATAAGGATCATTTAAAGGATGAAATCTATTCATCAAATTGTTTTATTGAAGAGTAATAAATGATAATGTCGAATTTATGGAGTAATTAATACAAAAATATTCTTTCGATGGTGTTATAAAATTTAGGCAGATTGAGCCGATCAACATAATAATATCTCGAATTCAGGCTAATGAATAAAATGCAATACAACAACACAATTTCTACAATTCCAAAATTTCAGGTAATAAATAAAATCAATTCCAGAACGGTAACCGTTTTGTTAAGACTCATCTACGCGAGGCTAGTTTGCGGAATGCACTTTTTATAACTTGTGTTGTCGTTAAAAGACGAGCGTTGAAAATTTGTTTGTCTTCAGATAAAAATCTTTCAACATACGGCCGTCAGAAATTATTACAAAACAAGGCTTTCGATGGTCAATTCTTATTACATAAAGAAAAGTCCGCATCACTCATATAAAAATATAGAAATATTACATTTAAGTTCACGTGATTGTTTGTGGAATATACATATATGTTAATAAATAGCAACCGTCCAAATGCAGAATTCCTCAAAACGCTTCCATCAATCTAAGAACCATAACCTTCTATCTACAGCGATGAAAGTATAATAAGCATCACAGATTCCCGCAATACTATAGATAAATGATCTACAGAACCCATTTTATAAAAATTATTTACTTATTTGTAATCATAAACACTTTTCGTTATAACTACAAAAGAGGGATTCAGACTTGGGGAATAAACATCAGTAATGTCTTTACCATCAATGCAATTTTTTTTGTTTCGTAAATGGATTAGGACTGTAAATTAAACGTAACGAGTTGCTATCACACAATTTTCTTAAGGTTGCAGGTTGATAAACATAAAAGAGATGATAACTGAGCATTATGATCATATCGATCACATGATGATTAAATGGATTGGATAATATTCAATATGATGAGCAAAAACGATTTGGTGACGATGTTATCTTTCTCGATTGGATGTTGTCCAAGTTGTAATAGTTAATACAGTACCGTCCATTCTGGAGTTTAGTCCAGAAGATTGAAATCGAGCTACGACTATATAGGAAATGTTGATTTAGGGAGTTACAAAAACTATTAAAAATACGATTAGACCAAGCAAAAATTAGCAAATAATTATGATACTTAAAAAAAGAAGTCAGCAGATTTAATGAAGAGAGTTAACTGCTTATGATGAGGTATATTGCAAGCACGAAAGATTTCAAGCAGGACACTAAAAATTCTAAAAGAAAGTCTAGTGTTATCGAGTTTACTGCAATTAAAAATAAGGTGTTCAGCTGAGACTTTTGTGTGACAGACAGCACATATATCAATGGCGTGGAATCCAGACCAGACATGCATCAACATCAGAAATAATTAACATTTTAAGGATTTCAAATACATACATAGGATTTTCGTTTTTGGATTAGGGTAAGGGTGCTAAAGGTGCTGTCAGAGAAAACCACAAATTTCTTGAAACCACTTGTTATGGCAAGTTGAATAGCCTTTCTGATGGAAGAAGTTCAATAAAAGTAGACGAAAGCTTTTCCAGAATTTTGAATTTTCGAAATAATTTCGCAGCACCGCGAAACCTGACCTTCCTTCACCAACCGTGCCATCAGTGGCATAAATTGAGCAATCATTGTTTTGGTAAAAACTGATTCTTTCCCGCCACGCAGTACGAAGTCCCAACTGCGGAAAATTCTTTTTTGTGCTGACTATTGACGCAAAAGGATTAAAATCTATCTTACACATAGTTTGTACAGAGCTCCAGCTAGGGATATTATTGACATTTTGAAAAACACGATGAAATTTCAAATAACAGTTTGCGTAGCTGCTGAAAGTTTCAACTGCCCTGACGTTAATCATCCGAAAAAAAGACGGTCGGATGATTTTAACTTTCAGAATTTCTTTACCTGTCAGAAGCAAGGTGCTGTCAGTGACAGCCAATTCCTCAGAAATGACTCTTAGGATAGGAACCTGTGTGGAGAGGGTAAGACCCGGACATCTTCTTAGCATATTATTTTGAATCCTTTTGGAAACATACTTAGGAAGGTTACGGATGATGGAGAGTGATGATTCTATTTTTAAGCGGATAAATGATTTATAAATTGTGAGTGGTTTTCTTGGGGAAAACGCCGAACGAACGTAAGTCATTGATAATGTTAGTCCGAGCCAGACAGTCATTAAGAATTTCAGAGAAGTGATCTTGGACTGCTAGACTATCGTTAATTATCGTATCGAGAAACTTAATAAACCTCTTTTGGCTACCGTTTCCTGGCACCTTTTGCAAAATATATTGTATTCGTTTTATTTGGGTTGAAGCTGAGATAAGCTTTAGTAGGAAGATTATCAACTGCTTCATTGAAAGACCTACCAGCACAAATCAACAGAAAATCATCGGCATATTGGAAAATATGTATGCTGCCATTTTGAAGTTGATGCAGCTTGGTCGTGTATAGATTGAAAAGAATAGGTCCCACGAACCTCAACCATTTCAGAACTCATAACTTGGATACGAAATGGAAGGAAATTTAAAATTCAGAATCCTAAATGAAGCTCACTAAGAATCTTATCTAATTTACTGAGATCCACACAGTCGTAGGCTTTGTTGATGTCAAAAGAGAGCATCAGAACTTTTCTTCCGTCTTCCTTTGCCCTTGAAATAGTGAAGGTCAAATCATTTATACATGCAATGGTAGATTTTTATTTTTGATATGCAAAAGAACTATCAGCTATGAGATTATGTGAGTCGAGAAAAAGAATCAATCTTTCCCTTGCCATGGAATTTGTGATCTTCATAAGAATTTGAAGAGATTTGTCTGTAATTAAACAGAACATCAAGGCTCTTCTCATTCTTTGTAATTGGAACAACTTTAATACGACGCCAATCCTTCAGAATGCTGGTTTTAATCCAACATTTCTTAATGGTTTTCAACAAAACATGCCGACTTTGATTACAGAGAACACTCATTACATCATATTTAACCCCGTCATATCTCGCAGCAAAATTTTTTTCCTTTACAGAACCGTAAGTTCATCAAATATAAAAGACGACATGCCAACATTAGATAGATTTGCGCGCGGAATAGCAGTCTGTGATCCATTCGACGAGTTGTTTTTAAACATATCAAACTAAAGCTTATTGTTGGCTTTATTACATATCGGAAAGTTAAAAGATCTCTTAGTATGACGATGACCATTTGAGAAGGACAAAAAAGATCTCGCATTTCCCATATTACCCAGTTCATCGATTGAAAAAACCCTATGCTTCCTTTCAGCTTTTCTTACAGCCGCTTTCCATTACTTTTGTAACTCTTTGAAAGACTTAAAGTTGATTGAATTAGCATATCTTACAAATGTTTGACTGAAAGCTTGCAATCTTCGAAAAATAGAAGAAAACGAAGCATTCCACCATGGGAGAAAATTTGTTTTAGCATTTCTAATTTTCTTTTGAAACGTATCTTGAACTGAGGAAATATCAGAAGTTAACATTAGATAGTAACAACTGGCGAAATGTGAAATCGTGAATTTTTAGGGCTGGATTGTCCTCCGTTTCAAACATAATTGGAAAATGGCGACTGTTGCTTAGGTAAACATGCTTCACAATTTTCCATTGAGTAATTAAATGAGTGAAATTTGAAAAAGTCAGATCTAAAGAATTACCAATACTCGGACCACCATCAGCGTGTAAGATGGTTGGAGAGAATTTATCAAAACAACTAAAGGAAGTAAAACTGATAATGTCGAAGAGGGCATTTTCCCTGCTTCTGGAAATCCAATCATCAAAATTAGTGTGTTAAAATTGCCAACCAAAATAATATTGTTAAAGCCATCCAAAAAAATACAAAGTCTTTCTAATTCGCCATTGAAGTATTGAATTGGAATCTTAGGTGGGAAATATGCAGACACAATCACAACCTTGGGCCTGAGACTGGGTGTGTTAATCATAACTACGTCGGACATCGATTTGTATGAAAGTGACAACTTTTTTGATGAGAATGGCGACACAACCATAACCATTGGGACGGCATTTAAAAACCGACTTATAACTAGAAGTTTTCAGCTGTGATATCTCATCATTTGATAAAAAGATTTTAGTAAAGTTTTTCCTTGTACGGACTTTGTTGGCATCAACACGCGCATCCATTAAATTTTGCGAAGGCAACGAATTTTCAGTGAAAGAAGAATTCCCCTCATATTCCAAATTACTTAAACATTCGAAAGGGTTCACATATTTTTCTTCTACGCCTTGTAAGATAAATACGCAAGAGTCCTTATCTTGTTAATTTGTTTTTCATGCCTACGCTTCAGACAATGTTTACTACGACTGTTGTGAGATCGAACCACAGACTATACATTTAATGACAGAGGTCATTTTAGGCGGACAGACTGCAGATTTCCCGCAATTTAGGCAACTAGCTTCTTTACTTTTACACAAATTGGGAATGTGGCCATATTTGAAACATTGTTCGAGGGTAGGTATACAGTAATCAACATGAAATATGTAGTAATTGAAAGTTTTGAGAATAGAATTACCTTTGAAACCAATTTTGACTGTCGGGATAAATTTGCTGTTATTGAGATCTCGACGATGTGACCTCGTCGCCGATTTAATTGAAATATCAGATTGGGCATTATCTTTCAGATCATTTACATTAAGATTTGTTGGAATCCTACGAATAATACCAAATTTTTCAGTGAAGCTCCGAGGAATATACGCCCTTAACTTAAGTGGGTTAAAATCATTTAGCTTCAGGAATTTACTTGCTTTTTGTGGATTATTAAATAGGAGTTTAGCCTTGCTTATAAATTTAAGCTGTTTTAAACCTTTTAAATTGAGATTATAGACATATTCAAACCAAAAAAGATCGGACGTCAGACGAACCTTTCCATGTCCATATTATCACAAAGCTCAAGAAAAACATAACAGTAATAACAAGAGCCCTCACCATAACAGTTGATATGAAAATTTGATCCGTCACCTGTGTTATTAATAGAGCCATTAGAACTGACGTGGACTTGAGAATCATTGTTTGCAATTCAAGCTGTATTTTCAGCGCCATTAGGACTGACGTAAATTTGAGAATCATTGTTTTCATTGTTTGCAATTGAAGCTACATTTACGGAAATATTGTCCTCTATGATCATTTTCTCACAGCAGGAAGATGTGCAAACATTTACCACTGCCAAAACTTCACCGCACGGTTGTTTGGCTGCCTTTCGGTGGCTTAAGGTCTCTTGCTTAATGGAATATGTGTTCATCTACATTCATAATCATTTTTTAAGCCTCAACCCCTTACGGGGCGGACAGTTATTGAAATCGTTGCTCACAAAAAAAGAAAAGAGAAAAGCAGCGAATAAATTAGGAATTAGTTGAAGATGTAGTCAAAAGTTGTTGAAGCAACACAGACAATAATGAGAATGGCAAGGTAAGACCGACAAGGCAAGCAATCACTTGATTCTATCGGTATCAGATCACAAGCAATATTCAGACTTTTATTCGAATTTTCAACAGATAGTGGCTACAGTTTTATGATGACACCAAGATAGTAGCTCTTGTATATGTATTCTTTTTGCAACCAGAGAGAGCAAGTTTGCCCTTTTAGAAATTGAATATTAGAAAAGTTTTATAAGTTGATAGTTTATTGATGTGAGGCTCAATCGGGAGTCCCAGAAGTATAGGTTTTTGTACAACTTATAATTTTAAACAATTTTTAATTTTTCACAGATTTTCTACACCAAAAAAAAAAAAAATTAATTTCTTTTTTTTAAATGTCTTTTGTTTCATAAAAGTCGCTATTTAAAACCATTTTTCCCTTTATCAATGTTTATGTAAACAAAACCTAATCTAATCAGGTGGCCAGTTTGCTAAACCATATGACTGTGACCCACCAAATGATACGACAGAAGCTGTGTGATAATGTGTTCAGCCCGCTGCATCACTGCAGTAACAGAAAATGGCACTACAGTCATTGTGTTTAGCGCTTAAGACTTTTGCTTTCATAATAAGGTAACGATCGAGACTTGTTAGCGAATAAAACTACCACTTCGTAACGAATCTAACGATTGAGGCCTATTTGTAACAAATAAAGCTACCGCTTCATAACGAATGTAATGTATATATACCGTTTTTTATTGTTGTTGTTGTTTCTCTGGTTGAGTTATATCGTAATTTATAAAATCAACATTAACTCACTTGACCGCGACAAATGCATTTTTATCTAATTTTAGTGAGAATTTTGTAAGGAAAGAGTTATTAATTTTATATTTTTAATAGTTTTTAATAAGTTTCTTTGTGCAATGATTGAGTGACTATTAGCTTTTTCATTAAATAATAAAGAATTGCGTAGTGATTTGAGAAGAAAAAATAATATAGTTGTTTTGGACAAAGCAAACAAGTAGAAAATTTCATAAAAAGCAAAAGGCAAAGTATCCCGTCAAGGCGGAGTATTCAGTGTGTTTTACTTCCATAGCGGCTACCAAAGCATGCTGTTTTTGCGGTTGATTTCATAACTTGTTTATATTTTAATCTTTAGACATTTCGCCTAAATTTAGGTTTTTGTTTTTGTTTGTGTTATTATTCCCATCGCTTTTATCTTTCTGATTGTGTTGAATCATCAATTAAGTGTATGTATTTACGATTTGCATGCATATAGTACAATAAAAACTTGTTATATATCGTCAGACATTTGCTTCCTTTTATCTTCCCCACCTTTGCCAGATAGTATCAAGGACATCCATGCAATTTTCTATGCGTTTTTCATTTCAGTTGCTATGGAGGAAAAACGTATAGCCGATTACTTTGTTGTGGCCGGTATGCCAGATAAACCTCAGCTACTCCAGGAAAGCAATTTCAATGAATCTGGACATTTACGTGCGGCCCATTCAATTGAACCCATTACAGACATAGGAGTGTTCTTTCCTTTGTTGGGCGAAGAAGTTCCCAATGGTTATGAAGTTCTCAAGAATACTCCTGCTGGTTTGCCGGCTAATTTAAATCACGGTTCCATACGCGCTACCGAATGCTACATTTACTATCGACGTGGCGGAGATCACCCACCTTTAGTTGATATAGGTAACAAATATTAATAACATTAATACAGTTTGTAATATTGGGTTTTTTATAGGTGTACTTTATGAAGGACACGAACGCATTATGTTTGATGCTGAAATTGTATCAGAAACACCAAGTGGACGTGTAGCAAACGTTAACAATTCATCGGCTAAAACTTTTCTAACTTTCAGACGAGCACCTGCAGACATGCCATGCAATGAATTGGTCGTTACGGATTTGTGTGTAATTGTCAGCAGTAAAGGGGAAAGACCACCTCATGCCTTTTGCCTAATCTACAAATCCCTTAATAAAGCGTTTACAGGCAGCGACGTTTATCTATGTTATAAAAAATCGATGTACCGTCCAAAACACATCAGCTATCAACCAGAAATTTTGTTACGTTATCCCACAATCGATCATAATGATTTCCCATTGAATTTATGTCCTAGCGTACCATTGTTCTGCTTACCAATGGGAGCTTCCCTAGAAGCATGGCCAAACGTTGAATGTAGTAAACGTAAGCCAACGGCGCCTGTATTCAGTACATTTGTGCTAACTGTTAATGATGGTACTTATAAAGTATACGGCTCTGCGTTAACATTCTATGAGGATTTCGAGTAAGTTTACCTTTTAAGATAGAAAATTTTATACGTAGTTTTCTTTAAATTTGTTTTTAGCGACTCACTACTAACAGATCAACAACGTGAATTGTTAGGTTGGAATGACGAATTTGCTCAAAAACATTCGTTGCATATTATAAAAGCAATTTGCCTACTGTCTCATTATCCCTTCGGTGACACATTTGACAAGTGGCTTAAATACTTACACGTGAGTTATGATCGTTTTAGCCTCAAATGAATCGAAGAAAATGCTCGTTATTTAAATTTTAGCGTATGGCAGTATTTGGTATGGATTTAGTCGTTCCAATTGAACGTTATATCACTCAATTATTAGATGAAGTGCCCTTTCCCTCGCCAAGTATACATTTGCAGGTAGAAATCAAATGTTCTATAGAAAAGTTTGAGTAATTTATGCTTGTCCCCACATCAGTTATCTAGCGAGTCAAATGATCGTATATTGTTGACACAACCTGAGGATTCACCTTTACCACGAAGCGGTGCAGGTTTTCATATGTTGTTACAGAACTTAGGTACCGAAAATTGTCTACACGTTTTACTTTTAGCCTTGACGGAACAAAAAATACTTATACACTCTTTAAGGTAACATTTAGATAAATTAAATAAATTAAGATAACTACATTATAAACATTTCAGACCAGCCACCTTAACAGCAGTTGCTGAGGCAATTGTGTCTTTGTTGTTCCCATTTAAATGGCAATGCCCGTACATTCCGTTGTGTCCTTTAGGCTTAGCTGAAGTCTTACATGCACCACTGCCTTACTTAATTGGTGTCGATTCAAGGTTTTTTGACCTATATGAACCACCCACAGATGTCACTTGCATCGATTTGGACACAAATACCATAAGCGTAAGCACAAAATAAAAAGCAATACAAAATACAAATAATATGAAATGTTTATTAGTTGTGTGAATCGCAGAAGCATTTAACTGTAAAGCTGTTGCCGAAACGTGCGTCACGTATCCTACGACAAACTCTTAATGAACTCGAAGCAATGAAACCTCTTAATTTAGACTCAACAAATAGTTTAGATCGCGATTTAAGGAGACGTAAACGAGAGGTGTGGGTATTTACTGAGAATGGCCGGAAAAATAATAATTTCGAAAATTTTTCAATTTAGCAACATTTGGAGCAACGTATTCAAGAGGCATTTCTCTTGTTTATGGCTTCAATTTTGCGCGGTTACCGTGAATATTTGGTGCCCATCTCTAAAGCTCCCTCAGTGGGTGCCACCGATCCCAGTGCCTTATTTCAATTAAAAGCATTTTTACGCTCCAGAGATAAGGTAAAATTTATAGATATCGTTAAGTCTTTTTAATTTTAAAATCATCCTTTTAGGCTTATCAGAAATTTTTCGAATTACTTATGAAGACTCAAATGTTTATACGTTTTATTGAAGAACGCTCGTTTGTATCGGATGGCGACCATGGTTTGACTTTTTTCGATGAATGTGCCGAGAAAGTAGGTTCTTATGATGAAACACCTTCTGATATACGTTTAGTAGAATGGGAATGTGGTCAAAATAGTGAACGTACAAAATACATTTTCCCACCTGACAGTGTTGTACCCTCCAAAGGTAATTAAAAAATGTTGCGCTACTTTTTTATACTTGCTACCGGAGCGTGGTTGCCCCATTTGCGAAGATCAGTGGCGTCCATATGGCTGTGCCTGCCCTTTTATGAAATAATTTATTCAAACAAATTTTTTAAAGAAATATTTTATGTCAGTGAACCAAAGGATGATGAAAGATTTTATTTTCAGAGTTACACCCTGACTATACTTAAAAGCTTGAGGTGCTTGAGATGTTAACATGCAAACAAGTTGATTTATTTCTACCCGCCTCAAGCTTTTGTGGGTAATGATGAAACTAGGAGACAATTTATTTTTCATCTTTTGGTTCAGTAAGCTACAAATTTTTGTCAAATTAATTTTTTTAATTTTTAATCTCACAATTCGCATTCTACTCTCCAAAGTCTTTTATTTACTTTTCATGTTAAGGAGATAGTTAAAACATTTAATATATAGTGATGACGTTACACTTTACTCTCCAAGCCCTTTGATTTGATACACAGGTCAAGGAAATTTTGAAAAGAGGCAATCTCCACTATATTGCCTTCGCAACTAAAAGTGCATGAAAATTTTCAATATGATCGGATAACGATCGACATAAGTACTCAGGTTATCAATTAACAACTTCCACGTCGATATAAAAGCTACTTAAATAAATGCTTACGAAAAGTGTTTGGGCGATACCCATTTAGAGCTTGTGACTTGTTCATCTGTAAAAATCATAATACACTGTACAATTTGCGGTGAAGATCACTTAGGTTTTTCCAGATAGTACGCAACACCCAAAACGAGTTGATATATATCCACCTTTCACTATACCAACCGATCTAGAACTATTTTCTGAATTGAATTAGTTGTGAACGGCAGTCTGCCCATGTTTTTAATGTTTAATCTATAGGTGACAACTTTCGGGATATTTCGATAAAGAAAAATAATATTCCACAGTGGACACTATTTAAAATTGGTTGGCTCCAACTGTTCATGGATACTAAATGACATCGTAAAATTTAGACAATTTTTTTAATTGTCTTCTATGTAAATGTTCGTGCAAAAAATAGATTTTTATATGACAAAATAATGTAATTTTTAATGCTTTACGAGCGCAGCTTATTAATTTCGTATACAAATTTAGACTATATTGATCTGTTTTTTAGACCCCTTTGCATATAAGAAAAAGGAAATCTTTACATGACAACAATGAGTTATCTTTTGGACTTATAAAAAAAGTATGGAAGAATTGGGCGAAGTGATATTGGATATTCTGTTGTCGACCTTGTCCGATTATAACATTTTAACTTGTGTTTTTCTTATAGAAATTGCCTCTGCCCTAGTTTACAACTATGTAAACTTTACACTCAACCCAAATTTGTTGAAATCTAAAAAAACGCAGATAACGCATATAATGCAACAACAATTGAACGGCACTCAAGCGCCGGGGTCACCAATAGCTCGCCGGACTAAACACGAGATCAAATTATCACAGAAATTGGCACGTCGTTGTCAGATTAATCCTGAATTGTGGGCAAAGTACTTACTGGCCACCTGTTATTCGCTATATTTTCTTATACTCCCGGCCATGTTATTGGATACACGTCGCAACGGCAAAGAACACGATATTTTAAGAGCCGCTTATGATATGTTGGTAAAGGCCAGTAAGCTAAAGGTTACTTGTGACGAATTTTGCTATCGAATTATGATGCAGTTGTGTGGCAATTATAATCTACCAGTTTTGGCGGTACGGTTGCATTATTTAATGAAAAGGTCTGGAGTGCAGGCTAATGCATTAACTTACGGTTTTTACAATCGGTGTGTATTGGAATCAGAATGGCCCAGTGATAGTACAACCTTAAGCCAACTACGTTGGAATCGAATTAAGAATATAGTACTTGGAGCGGCACATTTTAAACATGCCGGCCGGTTAAGGGCTTCTCGCAAACCCCTGTCAGTATCTTGTGAGAATAATTTAAGTACTCTGGAAACTGTGGATGGTACCTCACGTACCAGTTTGGAATCTTCAAATTCATCGCAAATGAATACTGGTACCGCGGTACAGGGAGGGAGTGAAAGCTATGGGGTAACCATATTAGACTTTTCCGCTTTCGATAAGTTGCGCTCGAAACTAGGCAGTATTGTGCGTCAGTCGATTGGTTCGCAGGATGCTACTGATGATGTAATTAGTAGTGCTGGCTTATTGATATCTGGTGAAGGCTCATCACCCACCAAAAATCCACAACCCATAACAACAAATATACATACATCGCCCAGTCCGCAAAGTTCAGCAGTCGATTTGACTTCTACCACAAAACGCCAGCTATCGAATAGAGAAAGTTTTGGCGTGGATGCAGAACTTTTAAATAAACTTCAGCGACATCAATCGCAGACCGACCCAACTATCGGAAAATTAATCAGCATTAATAACGTAAATGAAGAAGGTGACGATGATGACGATAATGAAAATAACACATTTCGTGAATTGATAAGGTCGACAGAAGAAATTGATGACGATGACATCGATGATGTAGAACGTCAAAACGGGTGCACATTGGTCTGTCAAATACGAAGTCCCACTAAGTATTTTTATGAGAATTGTAACAAACCTTGAAGACGAATTTGACGATAATTAATTTTACAGAATATCACCACGAACTCCGGTAACGCAAAATGATCCCTTAGGAGCTTTGGATGAAACACAAACATCCACACTTAAGGCGAGCCCTGGCTACAGGGTTCCCAGCAGTATGTCTACTACAACAATTACTCATAACAGCAACATATATAGTGATAAACCTATATTGTTTAAAGGCCAACGCAGTGCCACCTTTGATGAATCAACTCAACTTAATAAAAGTATGCAAAGATCTGAAACTATGCCCGGTTCCAGTGTAGCTTCGAGCTTAGCTAATTTAGGTTCGGCATTGAAATTTAATTTCGGGTAGGTTTCTTTAAAGCTACATGCAAATTATATTTTATACCGTAATTTAGTCTAACTTGTCTTTAACGTGCGCCGTCTTATATTAGCCATGTGATATAAGACGATCTTTTTTATTTATTTATTTATTTATTTTTTTTTTTGCAAATGTCGCCCCTTATTATATATATAATTGTTCTTGTTACAAAATTATTTTTCTTTTTATTTATTTACCATTTAATTTTCCGTATACCTGCTTTTTTAATATTTAAAGCATTTATTTATTTTTATGATTTATTTTGAAATATTTTCGTAGACGTTATTCACCTGCACGCTTGTCCTTTAAGAAAGACTTGAAATTACCTACCAATATTATAGAAAATATATCAAACATAAGGTAAGTGTATGTATACAAGGACCGAAGGCAGATTTACTAAAGCCTCTCATTTGTGTTTAAATAATTTTAGTTTTGCCGTTTTCATTAGAATTAGATTTTGTAAAAATTGAGCCATAATCTTCTATTAATTTACATATGTTCCTAGAGATATTCAATTTAGATTTAATAATTATCGATAATAATTTCCATTGATTCTTACTTTAGCCCTAGTTTAACTGGCAAAAAATCAAATGAAATTATACAAGGAAGTTTAAGTAGCATTAAGTATGCTGCTAACTCGATCACTCGTAAATTTGATGAAATTAAAGTTGCGATTTCGGCTAATTCAACGCCCGTAAAGTCAAGTTTAACAACACAAAACTACAGTGACACCGGCCTAAATGAAGACGATATTATTGCTCATGAGGATGGCACTCTGAAAGTACGTCGAGTATCTAGTGATTTAGATCCATGGGGCCGTTTAAGTGAATCGCGTAAATCAAGCTACAACAACCTAGTGCCCTTAGGAGAAAATAATTCTGTAATGAATTTAAATACGGCACTGTTATCGTTACCCGAGAATTTATATAATCAACCGGTTGATGTAATAAAAAAAATGTTGAGAATACATTTTAAATATATTAATTATCATTTTAAAATTTTTTAGCATTTAGTGGATGCAACCACCAACTGTGATGTTCTCATACAAATGACGTCGTGCTCGCAATGCCACAACTGTTCAGTGTTACTATATGATGAAGAAATTATGTCGGGTTGGTCTGCGGAAGATTCCAATTTAAATACGACTTGTGATGCGTGTAATAAATTAACAGTACCCTTTCTAAGCGTACACTTTGTAAATACAATTGACGGTGATGACAATCGGACTAATGATTTAACAATACCATATCTAAACCCTTTGGTTTTACGTAAGGAACTCGAAAACATATTAAATCAAGAAGGTGACTTGGCATTATTGAAGGCCAACTTCGTCGAAGAACATCCAATTATATTCTGGAATTTATTATGGATAATGGAACGTATTGAAAGCAAAACTCATTTACCCGAATTGTGTTCGCCCTCTTTAGTGAGTTATAAGTAAACAAAGTTCAGGAAATATTTTTACTCTCTATGAATATTCCTAGGCTGACAGTGAAGTAGATCCTTTGAGTAAGCTGAAACAAGTAAAAATCCAGTGCTTGTGGGACAATATACAAATGCATAATGAGGCCGGATTACCACTGTATATTTTGTATCGACAGCCACAAACCACGAGTCCGCTAGTGAAGGCTCTTCTGACAGATCAAGCCCAATTCAATAAAAAGTAAGTTTTTTTTAAGCCGTACAATGCTTCAGAACTCCTTTTTTTAGTCCTTATGAGGTTTAACTACATGTTTGCACCTAAGTTGTGACATTCTTTTTAGAACATATCTGTCAGGTTTCGGCTTTCAGTCTCTATTTCTGGTGGCTTTGATAATTTCAAATTTAGCTAACAAATAGACGTCGAAATTAGTTGAGGTCTTCATATTGATCTGCGGTAGGACTCCGGCGCATCACCGACCAATAATTGTGACTTCTGCGATGAGTGCAATACATACATCTGTAATTGCCTTCAAGTATTAACCAAGCAAATTGCTAATAAATCAATTAACTACGTTCAATATGGCTTACATAGTATTCACCGTTTGTTGTTTGACAATTATATTCAACAAAAAGAATCGCTTTGGTTTTTTATAGTAAGCTCACTTCAAATTTTACAACAGGTCTAATTGACTTCGGCTTTGCGATATTTCCAAAATCGGAAGTTAACGCCTGCCAATGCGATCACCTTTACCAAGTAGTGGCAGCCTTGGGAAAATCGAAAGTTCTGTTACATTTTCAGACCCTATAATAAATAGTTTCGATTTAAAATTTTTTTCAAATATTGCCAGAGTCGTCTGAAAGTTGACAGCCCATTATGGTGTTCCTAATTATTTACTAAGGTAGACATCTTATTCTCCATATAAATCCAAAATATATTTACGACTATATGCCATTATTAAAATATTTTTATTTCTGTTAATAACTGAAGAAAGTGAAGGATATCTCCTTTATATATCTTAGCTGATAGACATTTAAGCTTCGTCTTACGGCGAATGCAAATTTTGTCAATTATTGAAATATAGTAATAAACTTAGTAAAGGTTCGTTTGGAATAATTTTTTATTAATTCTCTTAGTGTTATACAGCAAATAGTTACAGCAATACGATGCAACGATTTGCTGACACCGGTAAGAAAACTGGCAAATGAACGATACAAGTTGAAAATGGGCGGCATTGAAAGATCACATTCACTATATCGAGACATACTGTTTCTGGCCTTAACTGCTATTGGCCGTCCAAATGTCGATTTGGCAACATTTCATCGGGAATATGCAGCAGCTTTTGATAAGCTCAGCGAAAGGGAATGCAATATGTATTATCGCAACCAGGATTTGCCGCCGTCAGCTGCTACTATTTTGTGTCGTGCCTATTTTAAACCGCTAATGTTACTTCCCTGACGAGAGGATAATTTATTGCCACCACGTTTCGCGTTACTTACATGAGATATTTTTCAAATTTTGACAGTAAACAATGATTAAGGGAATTACTAGACATAGATATATATTGTATATGTAGCAAAAAGCACATTCATCGCGGAAAGTTAGAATTGAGAAATACGTAGATCTTGTTTTTATTTGCGTAGTTATTAGCTACACTTTTTCCATAACAATTTTTTTTTATTCGACGGTATTTATATGTATTTGGGTTTACCTTCTCTCTTTCCTCATATGACTATACATTATTTTTTTTATGATAATAATGTCTCCTATGTTATATATCTAAAGATTGTATATTTCTTGGGTGCGTTATATTTATTTCTTATCCATTTTGCCTTATAAATGTTAAGTTTTATGTTTTTTTAGTATCTAAAAAGAAGACAAAGAAAAAGAAATACATTAACACAAATTCATATTTATTATAAAAAAGAGCAAACAAAAAAGACAATTTCCAAGAATTACTTGTAACCGTCATCAAAACGAATTTCTTATATTAACAAAGAGAAAAACAACAACAATAACAACAATTGCAATAAATACCATTTATATATAATGCAATATCGACTGCAATGACTAAATTTTAACATCGTCCGTTTTTGTGTGAGCGTGTGAGCGTGTATGTATGTGTATGGTTTTTTTTACAATATTACACAATTAGCATAAATATAAATATTGCAATGAAAACAAAAATACGATTAATTGTTTTCATTAGATATTTTAAATTCTAATTAACTTGTAAACAGTAAGCAAATAAATCGATTGTTAACCGAAGAATTACTAGAATTTATGTGAAAAATGTTTTGTTTCAAAATTCTTACACCATTTCTTTAAATAAAGTTTACATAAAAAAAAAATAATAATTTTTCATTACAAAACAAATACGAAAAGAAATGCTATAGTTTAAAATTAATCAAAAAACTAAAAGAAACAAAGTTTTCGATTTTATAATGTCAAATCAAGTTCATTTCAGTTTACAGTTTTTCTAATCAAAGATCAGCCAACAACACACTTTCCATTTTATATAAAGATTTGTAACCATTTTTTAGGCAATTTTACCAATTTTGTCCCTTCGCATTTATAGATATATATATATATATATACATATTATCTTTTTATTAAAAAACGAGAACATGTGAGCTTCATCGTATACCTTCACTTTTGGCAATATTCAAATAAATTGGACATGTGTTTGTGACGTAAATATCAAGCTTATTGCTCCTGGATAACAGCTTTTCGCAAATGTGCTCAGAGGATCGAAAGTTGCAGACAAAAAGAAGCAGGAAGTATCAATTTGCTGATTTGCACTATGTCGAGAGAAAATTTACGTTTCTCAAGTGACATTGTGGCTTACAAAATCAATCTATTTTCATAAAGAGGCTTATTTCAATCAATAAAATAAGACAAAGACGAGTTTTTCTTTAGCAGAGTTTTTTACGGTGGCGATTATGATTACAAATCACGCATTATGGTTTAAAACAGTTTCGCTTGTTCGGTTGTCGAAATTAAACTGAAGTCATTATTAAAATTCTCTCCTTTTAAAAGTACTAATGACTGTTATAGCTATAACCATTATTAGTGCATGCCACCGAGGCAAAGAGAAAAGCGAATCTCAGCCCTAATACCCCAAGAACAACGAGCAGTAACTCTTTTTAAGCGAATTCAATTGAATCTACATAGCACCTGTAGGAAGGAGACCACACAACAGAGACATACCCAAATGCTGGTCTGACTAGGGTCTTGCACAGCCTTCCTGTAAAGCAAGGATCATCAAACTTTTTGGGCCACCACTCAATAAATTCTAGCGTTGACCTAGCTTTATGTAAAGAAAACTTAAGGTGCAGATTAAAACGTAGTCTTTAATCGAATAGAATCCCTAAATCCCTGAACAAACTTACATTTTCCAATTTTTCTGAGTTAATGAGTAGTGAATAAATTCCTTATCAAAAAGGACAATTTCTTGCATTTTTTTAGATTTGATTTCATAAAGTTTAATGAATAACGCGTAGCCAAATTACCTACGTCAGATTGAAGGAAATATGACTGCGATTCCAAGGAAAATGTAGGAAACAGTTTAAGATCGGTAACGTTAATTAATTACCAAGGGATCAATGGTGTATAGGATGAATAAACATAAATAAATAAATTACGAGGAATTCATTAGAGGTGATGGAGTTAGACAAATTCTTGAATGATCTGTTATGAAGAGAAGATCTTGATCATGTCAATAAATACAAACAAAAGCCAGAGGCCTGGAGTTTACAGATCAATATAATACGGCCAACAAAGTCAAAAGCCTTACTGAAATCAAATCCGTCCACAGGCCACTGGAAAAATCCTTGAAACCATGACAAGTAAATTCTAACAGGTAGAAAGTCATGCTGAAATGAAGAAATAGAAAATTTCATAGTAAAAAGTAGTTGTTGAATAGTAACAGCAAGTCGTTGAAATAGTTTAGGTAAGACACTGAACTTGGCAATGCTCCTATACTTCCCAAAGAGATGTCTGTTCACACATTTGTGAAGTCGAATAAGACAGTTACTCTTCCAACACAAAAACAAATTGACAGCCGAGTTCAATTGACTCTTAAAATAAATCTTATATTCATTAATATTAAAACTTAGTGTAAATATATATATATATATATAAGTACACTAAAACAAAAAAAAAGAAAACAAGAAAAAAAAAGCATGTACACAACTAGCATAGAGCCACACCCACAACCGGTACAGGACCAAATTGCAAATGAAGCCCTAAGCCATCGCAAACAAGCATAAGCTTGGCAACCTGATAATAGTTAACAACAATTAATTTTCGAATCTTAATGACTTTTTGGGGTTAAAAGCTAGTTTAAGTACGACATAGGTGAATCGCGCGTATTAAGCAATGTTGCTTTAATGGACTTTAAAGAGTCCGATATGGAGAATAAGTGATAAACATCACTTAGGTTTCTGCAACCAACTCTGAGCGGGTTAAACAACTCATAATTATATTTACATAGACTAAGCATGATCAAGATAAAGTTCCTAGAGAAGCCGTTATGGACATTAAAGCTTATCTCACCAAGTAATGCAGACGAGTCAATGGTACCATTTATTACTTCGATTGCAAATATAAATATATTATTTCGATTGTATCACAAATAATTATGTACATCCTCTACTTTATTCTCAAACATGTAAATTATGCAATCTTATTACTTACGCATACACAGAACACATGCATTTTACACTCAAAATTACAATTAACCATCAAGTTAATAATCGTTGAACCAACAACAGCCACTTTTTTTTCTTCATCATGCAAGCTTTTTCTCACCAATTTTTTTGTGATTAAAACGATATAAAATTATGACTTTCGAAACCGAAAAACCGAACGAATTCTAATATCGCGTGCTTGTTTTATTTTATTCTGCAAACCAAACGAAAAGATACTGTGATAGCGAGATGTTTAGTGTTTGAAAGACGAAAGAAAAAAGGCTGAATACTGATACAAGTATGTGCACGCTTAACCATCTAGAACAAACCATCCATACAACATGTATGGATACACGCGAAAAAAAGACAACTTATACCTAACTTAAAAATATTTGTGGATGCAACTGATAGTTTGTATAGACAAACGTGCCACGAGCAATCTCTCGCCGTTGAAAGGCAACGGCTTTCAGCCAGATTCATAATGAAGCGGCAGCACCACTAGTTTCGCTATCGCCAATTTAATATTTCTGATGCTTGTATAGACGTCACTTGCCCACCGATGATTGAACACCACTGCCAAGTGGCAGCGGGAAAGTAGTGCGGCGCTGCTTGTCAAAACCTTTGATGAAAAATGCTTGACTGGCGTTTTAGTAAACAAACGAAGTTTTGGTAATACAATGGGATGTCGAGCATCAAAATCTAAGATTGAGTTTTCAGGTCTCCTAACAACACGAATAAGATTTGTTGAATCTACAAATGCCACCTGTGGCCGAAGCTTACTTGCGGATGCCATGTTTTTGTTTGTCCTCAACGCTTTATTATTGGCATTAAAGAAGCAACCTTGGCCTCGTGATTTAATAAAAATTTCAAAATTACGAAGTTGTGGACGTACCCAAGAATGCGTTCCATTTTTTCAAACGAGTTATGGTATTTGCAGTTTTCCGACCAGTTGTACAGTGGACTGGCTAATAAGACTATATGCTTTCTCTTCGGCAGGATAGAAAGCTTAGACTGTTTGGCAAATTAGAAGACACGTTTCTTAAAAGTCTGAAGCATTGTTCCAAAGATTTGAATGTAGAATTTAAACTAGTTGGAACGTAATGTCAGGTCATTTTGGTACTAAGCAATGAGTTTCAACTTACATTGTTAACTACAAAATAGTTAAAGTTAGATGATTGCTTACGCAACCATGATAAAACGGATTCGACCAGCAATGAATTTCATGTTTATTAAGTGATGAATTGGCAACGCTATTTAGAAGTTCCAAAAAGTGCGTGAGTGCGTTCTAAAAATTAATTACTTGTAATCAATTTATAATTGTATACAACCTAAGAAAAAAATAGTGAACCATTTCAATATAGCTGCATCTCATTTCTGTAAAACGCATCACAAGTAGGTCAACATTATTTTTACATAGAACATTTTATTGTATCAATTTTAGTATATTAGACCTCGATAGAGCCGATAAATCAATCATTTTAATCAATAGCAAGTGATCAATGCCTAATACCCTCTTTGATTTCCTTAGTTCGAAATCGGTTGATCCAATTTTAGAGTATGCAACGAAAAGGTGTGCGCCGACACGCCTCACTTCGAAATTAAATTTGTAAATAATTGTGTGAATTTGTCTATTGTGAAGAAGAAGAAAAAATATGATAGAAGTAGAATTTTTTTTAAGTACCGAGCTAAATTACACAAGGTATCGTACTTCTGTCTAAGCTCGTTCATCGAAGAAGAGAACGAGTAGAACCGTATCGTGATATTGGTTTCTTTCCTGATAATGGTAGAACAAATTTTTCTGAAAAATTTTATCAATTTTTCAAAATTTCGGGATGGTATTTCTCTTGGATTCTGTCCATCTCTTAAAGTGTTATTTCTGAAGCCAATTCACATTTCCACCATTATACCGTTGGTTGTTTAAAGCAAGAAGTTGATGGATCCATATCCGTAAATTCGATTTGGTCATGCATATTATTTTGAAAGTTATATTGTCCTGGGATTTTAGCGTAACAAGGATCTTTTGGCGATAGGATCCTTCATTACTACAATCATTTAGCAGATTTGCACTTTTCAGTCTTCATTTCTATTCATAAAAGTCGTTACAAAGATATACCGTTCATGATTTCATTCAACTTCTTGAGCTGAAGATAACGACATTGACAAATCAGTCGGACAAGATGTAAAAAGAACGTAACAACGGTTTTCTTAAACCGGACGTAAACACTCGAAGTGCGTCTTATCTATGTTTTTTATTAACTAACAACGCTAACGCTCTATCATATGTCACTATCGTTTTGTTTGTTAACAATGAAAGTTTCATTCTTACCATAAAGTTAAAGGATTGTCTAAAAACTTTGTATAAAAGTGATCAGCTCTTGTTCAGTCAAATAAATGGGTCGTTTGTCAGCATATGTAAAATCTAAACTGGCTATTATTCGCCGAAAAATTAAGTACTGTATTAAAGGATGCCAGCACGACGTCTGCCGGGTGCTTTATTTCACTTTTAATTGTCGCCTGTCAGTGCTTTGAACTACCATCATATTTCTGTAAATTTTGTTAGCAGTGTGCCATCTGTCTCCATTACACATAATTCTCTAACTTTTCGTCAAAATCGTCAAGGGTTCATCGCACCATCACATTTCACATCACATTTAACTGAGTACAATATCCTTGCCTCTTCATATAGCTTCACTTCTGTCCTCGCTGTTGGAAGGGATGTTCATTTATTCGACAGTTCATCTATCTTTTTATCAAACTCAGCCCATTGTGGCCTTAACGCTAGACGAATTGCACTTTCTAATCGTTGCGATATTTGGCCTACATTCGTTATCTGTTTTCTCTTTCCTATCGCGGATGTTTAAATTTTGGAAAAGTCTACTAGAATTTCCGAACGCATACAATTAGATCTTATTCTACTTAATACAAGACAAGCACAGACGGCAATTTTCGATTGGTCAAATATGAAAACAATTATATATATACTCAATGACTTCTCTGCACATCCGTAATGGCCAAAAATTATTTACAAAATCAACAATTATTTAATGAGAATTATGCTCGCTTGAAAAAATGGAAACACAATTAATTTCGTGTCCTGCTTGAAAAAAGTGCGATTAACTTCATGTTGTTGGTAACGATGGTGCTGCTATCGTCGAGTCCTTTCTGTCGAGTGTCAATTATAAAGTCTTGATTATTTTTTGGTTGGTATGGATGGTTTTATTTCTTAGCTTATTTACAAATAAATATTAGTTAGAGCTCATCTTTTTTTAATTCGAAACCATTCGAAATCCTTCCCAAGTAAGCCTTAATTCTACTAATTTTACAACTTCCGCTTTTTTTTTTGTCAAAACCAATCAGCCGGCACAAATGCCAACACCATGTAATCATATAAGCAAATCACAATGAAATTGGCGACAGTCACCAATAAAATCTAATTACGTAAAGAAATTTGCTAGAGATTGTCGCCAAATGCGCCCTCTGGGTTATGTCAAATCTGAAGATAACAAAATTCCTGTCGCTCTGAACAAATTTGCATCAGTATTGAGCATAAACCAAAAAAAGTTGCCACAAATCTGCGTGCGAAATTAAATTTTTCAATTATGAAGAAAAAGAAAGAAAAAATTTGATAAAACTAGGCACAATTTTGCTTAAACATTGAGGTAAATTAAGGAACGTCAACCAACGTGTACATTTCTAGCACAATATATCGTTATTTCTTTTTATACTCGTCCATGGAAGAGGAAAACAATGTCAACCGCGACGCACAAGCAAGCGAGGCGAGCGAGAATGGGTTTGTGGAATGCTTCTGCTTACCCAAAGGTATCTCGAAACTAATAAGTAAGTTGTTCCTAATATTTGCAAACCACATACGAACGTATGTTATATTGTTGTATGGGAAGAATTGGTATTAGTGGTGACATGAGCAGTACATGTGTATCGCCGGTGTTGCGCTTAGCCACGACTTTGGAGTTCTTGCCTTTAGAAGGTTACCCATGACTGGCCTGTAGCGATCATACCATAAGTGGAGCGCAGAGTACGTTATCAGCTGTTGTATCAGATGTGTTGCAAGAATTCGAAACAACAGTTTGTGTGGAGTGAATCCAATGGACCGTAAACGCGGACACAAATGTGAAATTTGGTATTCCAGGCGGTAAATAATTAAAAATAATTAAATGGAAAGGAAAACACAGCCTAACTCGAATATTTATGTATTAGCGATTTCTTTTTACTCACATAAATATAAAGATTTCTTTCTAGATTTACGAACATAAAATGAAAATCAAGGCAGTTCATTTCAAACTTCCCGGATCTTGCCAAAATTCGCATGTGTGGAATCACTACGATGAAAGGGCTCACCTGGAAAACCATCGGATCGGGCACAACAGCAATGCTGCTAGGTAAGCTGTTAAGTAAGCAGTAAAAAATTAAAGCGCGAAAAACTAAATTTTTCTAATTTTTTTGCTTACATGATTATTTCCCAGCGGTTTAGCAAAAATGGTTGAATACTAAATCGAAAGCTAACTTTCAGCTAGCCCTCATATGTTTTTCGTTTACCAACGTACCAAAGACTAGTTTACTCAATTTAAGTTTTTTTCACTTGCAGTTTTTTGAACTTGGAAAATTGATTTAGACTCTTTTTCTGTTCGCTATATGAAATTAACTAAATTAAAATAAAACATTTTTCTTTATTGTCATTTATATTTCAATTTATTTGAAATATAATTTTCACTAAATCCCAACAAAATTGTCTCCTATAAAAATAAAATACAATAAATACATAATGTGGTCAATTTTCTTTTGAACGTACACAAGTAATCATCGAAGGATTTCATACTCGGTGGTAAAGCGGTCCCATAGCTTGCAGAATAAAATTGTTCAACTGCTGAGTTGGAAATACCTGGTATTAATATGAAAGGGATTCTATTCGATCTTGAAATTTGTAGTCGCCCCAGCGAAGCGGTTAACAGTTGAAGTCTATTAAAGTTGTACGTTGGACACTCTGAAAAGACTTCAGTAGCATGCATCATGAGAAGCGAATATGGAATAGTGTTAACATTATTCACAACATATTACATTACACACTTGATTTGTATTGCGTATAAGTTAATTCGTCAGTTAAAACAAAATTTTATCATTTATTAATTTTTTTATTTACGTATTCGTTCGTCGCTCGGAAATGCCAGCAGAACACTTATATAGATCTTTCATCTAAGCGTAGTAATTCAAATTGACCTTCTTTTTAGCTTGTGCCTCCTACAGGTTACGGCCGAATATGATTTGCTTACTTGTTTAAATTTACTTATACATTTATAAGAATTAATATAATTTTTAAAAGTGATTACATATAAGAAAGTTAAAATTCTCAATTGATTTTTATAAAATGAAATTACGTATGTCAACTAACAAAAGTGAAAAATGTTTCATTATAAATTGTGAGAACATTATTGCCGGGCACTGCTCGACATCACTTAATAATAAACCAAATATTACATATTATTTTTATTTTAACGCATACTTTTCACAAAATATGGAAGGAGAATCAAAAATATGCCCTATCTTATCCAAATTCTTCACCATAAATTTAAAACGCTGAAATATTGTTACCGGTTGCAATACAGCTCTGTTTTTAAAATTTGACAAGCGGAATAGTTTCTACATTTGTGTTTGACAAGCGGAATAGTTTCTACATTTCTGTTTGACAAGCGGAATAGTTTCTACAATAGAAAAGAGCAAATTGGCTGAGGAAATGTAATTCGTTAATTCTCTCCAAAAACATTGAAAAGTTCATACAATGAATGCGGCAATAAACAAAAGATCGGTTTGGGTAAATTTTTTGCTTGCAGATATTTGGGTAAATGTTGTGGTGGGTCTTCTCCAAAATGGTTGACTTCTTTTATAACAATATACAATCTCATCTCCTGATTATTATTATGACATTGTCACAAGCTTCAGTTTTAAAAATTCGAAATACCCGCTTAATTCTCTACTTTTGCTAGTTAATGTGTTAAAACTTGTTAGAACCATTTCCGAAATCTTTAATAGTAATTTGCTTCTGGTATTCATTGATATATAAGGTCATCCTACTTTCTGCAACATGAAGAGAGAAGAGTGCGGCACAACATACAAAACAGTTGATTTCTTATCAGTTAGACTTTATCCTAGCGCGTGTCCATATCTCAACATCAAAAAAAAAAAAAAATTAACAACTACGCTTCTTATTTTGATACAAGCGTCCTAAAAATTTCAATGTCAAAAAATTCTACTACTTATTTGCTTTTCAGTACTTTATTTAGATCTTATGTTTTCAACTAACTTATCTTAAAATTGTAGAAAATGGTAAAAAATTTATTTTCTTAGTGTTCGAAGAATTGAGGAGCTGTAAAACGAATAAAACGGAGCTCGCATTTTTTACCAAGAGAAAAAATAGAAAGGTTTCACTAGCAGACCAACATTGCAATCTTTTTAATTTTTCGATAATTATACCTAAAATTTCTTTCGAGGAATAGAGACTTTTCAAGTAAAATATAAAGGCAAAGTACAAAATCGTGCGCCTAATGTAAGCACCAAATCGAATTTTCATTTTCTAATCCAGCACTACCATTTCGGCATTCTTATCTAAAGAATCGGATGTTAGCACTGTGTTCAATTTATTCGAGGACTTGGGATTCGTGGCTTTTTGCAGAAATTGACTGATTAAATTATTCTTAGCTGCGGCGGAGATTTTTTGCCTTCTTGGCGTTCCCATTAGTAGTGGCACTCTTTTCTTCTCTGTGCTTTGCTGTTTAATTTTTTCCGCGACATTTTGTTTTAACGACTGACCCTTAAGCTTTACTTGGACAGGTTGATATTTACCATGCCTTTGTCTGGCTTCGCCATCTTCATTGTTACCATCCTGCAAAGATGTACTTTCATTTAGTAGGGTAATCGTCGTCGTTGTTTCATGTGTATTTTTTAATTTAGGTACGAGGGTGTAATTCCAGCCATTTTTTAAATCCAAGTGCTGTAGACCCATTTTATCTAAAACTGCTTGCGCTACTACCCAGCAAAGTTTCTTCTTGATTTTTTTCTTTTTATTCTTCTTATGACTATTATTGCTCGCTGAAACTGAATCCTGTGTGCTCTCAATAGTTTCCATAGCTTTCCACGCAGCAATTTCATCGATTTTGTCCCGTACCATCGATTTTAGCGGTTTACGTACATCGCCGTTTTTGACTGCCTCTTCCGTCCTCTCAACATAAGCTATGTATTCATTAATGAGAAAATTTTTCGAATGTTTGTTGCCATGTATTAAACGAGCCAAATTTTTTACCATTTCTTCTGATAGAGATATTGGTTTTAATTTTTCAACTGTAACAGCCATGGGTGATAATGGTTCAGAGCGCTCTATTTCCGGCAGTTGGGCTTTAATTACGATCGGTTCTTTACATAACATGGTCCGTACTTGCAGGCTATCCCAAATGATTTTTACACAATTCTCCGGTTGATTTCCATTCTCATCGACCCATATGCAACCAATGAGTCGAGGCTTAATTTTCTCAGTTTTCTTTTTCATTTGCTGAGAAAATTCCTGCTGAAGCAATTGCAGTTTAAATTTTTGCGCTTGTCGTGTATTGTCGTCGTCCACCATCCATTCATCCTCATTTTGCATTTCTTCCTCGCTTAAATGGCCGTGCGGTACAAACCATTTGTTATCTACCTCGTAGTCATCATCCTCGGACTCTCTGTCTTTATCATCCTCGCTTCCGTCCAAAGACTCGCCGGGTTCTTCCTCTTCCCACTCTTCGTCTGAATCGGCTTCGTAATCAAAGATTTTCTATAACATTTTTAATGTTAATAAAAACTTATGGAAACAAAAATTATTACCTTATCTTCAGCAAATGGCCTGCGGGGTTTTACAACTGTTGACTTCTTGCGCCAAGTTCCATAATAAGGTGGTCTTCGATTATCATGAAATTTATAAAATTTAGCTCGCATACGTTCTCGCCCATGCATAAGACCTTCCTCAATAATGGCTTCACCCACTTTATCAAGTTCATCTTCTAAATGAAATCAAGACATTAAAAATTTACGACTAATTGAAGATTGTAATTAAACAGAGAAACACCTGCCTACGATTATGAGATCGTCATCTGTCTCTACAGACTCTCGAGTCCACTTAGTAGGTAATACTTCACCCGAACGCAACGTGGCCAGATATAATCGATCTTCGGGCGACCATTCTTTTGTTCTCTGCAGAGAATCAAGCCTTTCGCGAGATTCTGGAGTAATAATTTTCCGAAAAACCGGTGCCATTTTCATATCGCCCTTAATTTCAAATGGTTGAAATGCCAAGATTTTAACGATGTTATTGTCTGAATACGTTAATGAAGTCCCAGGATTACTGATGGTTGTCTTAGGGAGAAAGAATTTTGTGAAGGCTTCGGCTGCTTTTTTCTTTTTAAGTTCGACTTCTTCCTTTTCCTGTTCTTTACGTTTGCGTTCCTCTTCCTTCTTACGAAGTTCCCATTCTTTGGCTTCGTTACGTTTACGTTTTTCTTCATTCTTTGCATTTATATCAGCTAAACGTCTTCGTTCCTTCTCATCGCGTTCTTTACGTTTCTGCTCCTCTTTCTCTTCACGCTCCTTTCGTTTTTTTTGCTCTTTCTCGTCTTTTTCCTCTTGTTTTCGTCTTTTCTCATCTAGCAATTTGCGTTCCTTTTCTTCACGGGCTTTGCGACGCTGTTCCACAAGCTTTTTTTGTTTGGTAGTTAGGTCTTTATTTTTATTCATAATATTCGTAGAAATCCCAATGGAATCTTCTAACACTGCAACGTTATTAAGTGATTCTATTTTTGCTTCTTCCTCGTTCCCACATATAAGTACTTTTCCATTTTGGCTGACATCAGCATCATCTCTTTCATCATCCGCTTCAACATTTTCAGAATCCTCCTTATCTTTATTCAAATCTTCATATTCAGAATCCAATTCGATATCGTTCTCCTAATAATGTAAAAATCAATTAGAAAATCTCAAACCTATCGTATAGTATTATAGAGTTTATTTACTTTTAATTCAGTTTCAGTTTTAACAAACATGTCTGCTTCCTTGTTATCTATTTTGGCTTTTTTCGATGGATTTAAACTAGAAACTACTTCAATTTCTTCATTTGCATCAGATTTACTGCTACCTTCGAGGCGCGTTTTTAATTTCCTTTTCTTACTTTTTTTACCACCGCTAAGTAGTAATTTAATTTGCAGTTTTGGAGATCTATTGCTTTTGTCCATCTGAACTTTAACTGATTGTGGTGTCGTAACATTAATGCGTTTTTTGCTGCTATGCACTTTAGGAGTATGAATAAGAGCACTTTTTTCATTACATTTCAATGATAAGTTGTCCTGGCTGCCCTCAATTGACGATATTTCTTCACTGTTGATAACCAAGGTGTTACTCCTTTTACTTGGCGAACTCGTGTTCACGTTTTCTTTACTCAAGTTATGCTGGTCACTGGTCGTTATACCATGTACCTCGATATCCAATTCAAAAGAAAGCCTACGTTTTCTTGCGTCCGTAACAATTGCATCGTTTTCAATTTCTGCTTTTGTTAGGGAAGCAGCTGCTTTCAGCTCTGTTGATGTTGAAGGCCCACCAGTAAGTACTTTAAATGGTAATCTTGCCTGCACCAATTTTTTCTCACTGGTGCGTTCACAGCTTTCCCTATTTTTCTTACTTGACTGGCCATCGCTTTTGGTAGAATTAGACATTGTTTACAATTAAACGATCAGAATTTTCAGTAAATCACTTATTGAAAAATTCACAATAATTTTTACTATTTACGTCGCTTTACTTTGTAGATTTATGCAAAAACATAAAGTAAAAACTTCTTAAAATGTCAGAAAAACGCGCGATTCTCCACTAAAACCATGTTGCCAGATATATTCTATGTAACCATAGTTTCCAACCTTCGTTTCCATAAAACTTATTTACGTTGTTCAAGATGGGATACACATAAGCATATCCTCAAAAGTAATCCTACCATATGAATACATGTCACCAAAAGTAGTACTTGACCAAAAATAAATAGTACGCTATGTATACGTCAGCATTATCGTAATGTAATCGCTGTTGATTTGTCATATAAAAGTAGAAGTTCTTATAGCTGCATTTCAAATTGAAAGCATTTCTAATGAATGAATGGGCTGACATTATGACGCGTTATTATTTTTGGGTTGGAACTTAAATGTTGCCGACCTTTTACAAAAACTAATGGTAGTTAACAAATCATATGGTTTTGCATGTATACGTAACAATAAAACACAAAGGAAACAACGCACAAGAAAAAAAAGGCAATTTATTTTAAATTTAGCAATTGTTTACCTAATTTATGTTTACGTTACGAGGCAGACTCAATGAGGCGTTATTTTCGTTTTCGGGTTCGGCGCTACCATATCGTTTTACAAGAATATGTAAGCAAAAAGATATAGTTTTAGAACCAAAAATGAAGAAATCAACGTAAACGTAAACAACAAATTTATTAAAAATTCCCAACCCGAAAAAAGGAATGACGCCTCATTCTGTCAGTCCCCTTACACTAACGTAATTTTTTTAAGCTCTTTCGACCTAATGCATACACTTTAAATAAAAAATATCGGAAATCACTCAAATAAACCAGCAACAATAAACTTTGTTTTCTTGATTTTGGCTATGCCATTAAGCAGCGAATTTGGGAAAATTTGGATTTAAGTTTTTTACAATTTGCTTCGCAAATGAAAACTGTTGGCTGAAACTTGGTATATATATTCTGATCTATTCGAAACGAGGCGTAAGTGGCTCATAACCGTTTCCACGCTAGGCATAAAATTTTTAATTACTATTCATAGCAGATATCAGTGTAAGAAAGTAGGCGAATAGTTACAGAAGCAATCTAAAATTTAAACGCAGATACATAGCCAAAAGCAAAACAAATCAAAAAGCGCACATCATAAAGTTTCGTGAAATAATCACCTACCGCAATGAAACAAACAGTAAATGAGATAAACCAAATATTGTATCTTCACCCGAAAGGTACATTTAACTTGAATTGCTGTTTTGCGCGCCCGAATTAGACACTTATGCGAACACTTTGTGTAATGTAATGAGCGACCTATGAATTAAATTTGAATGTTGCTAACGAATCACATCACCTTTTTTAGCTAAAAACCATGTTGAGGAATACGACGATTACTATCACAAGAGCGGTCTCAAACGAGAGATTTCTTCCCATCGTTAATAAGTATAACTACCGCTTTCAAATAAATTATTGATAGTTGTTTAAGCTCGCACCAGTTCGTAATCGTGTTTCCTAATTGTGGACGACGGCTCCATCCAATTTTGTTGAATTTCGAACGAATGATAAAAGAAATTGATTTCAGTTAACGGACGAACAGTAGACTAGCCTAAATCACGTTAAAAAGGTGTATACTTTATGGGATCTTCCATGCATATTTCCATGGGTTAAACAAATTTAGCAAAACTAATGCGTTATAATGCGCTGACTACAACTGGCGTTACTGACAGACTGCTTAATTAATTTCGTTCTGACGCCTTCCGATTGATACCGCCGGGTATACATTTTATGAGACGATACGAATCATAAGTTTTAAAGGGAAGTTTGCTGTTGGACGGAAATGTTAACATTAGCAAAAATCAACATCATACGTTTTACACCATTGAATGTTTTACACTAACTAAGCCATGTATTTTTATTTAAATTTATTTTAATTTTTATAATTACAGATTTAAATATGAGTTAAGATGTATCATTGTTTTTTAATCTTTACTTATTTTTATTATTCTTTGCTTGCTTTTTTTCTTTAGTTTTCATTCAGTTGAAAATATTTGTTTCCGCTTAGATATCCAGTATATATAAATTTTTGTTTACTTTGTTCATGCCTATGTGACCCTCGATGTATCGTGTTATACGTATGTGCGAACGTATTTTACTTGTATAACACAATGTATGAGTAATTCCAGTAGGTTGCATGCATTCAAACTACTTTTTGTTTTCTTTTTTTTTAGATTGATTTAAGATGTTTGTGATAACAGAGTGATGAATGGGTCAGACATGTGTTTGCGTTCGTGCTGATGTAGTAATTCAGTCACAGTTCCGGTGCAATTATTGTTTGAGACCTTTTTCTTCTTCCTTTTTTTCTCTACTCTGCGGTATGCCAATAAACATTGCGTGGATTTTCAATTTTAAAATTGGCTTGGTCTAGTGGTTACAACGCCGGGCAATTTTTTTGTTTTTTTTTATTTTCTATTGAAATAATTTATGCACTGATTTATGACAAAGGGGTAAGTACATTTAAGCCTACGTAAATGCTCCAACACTTAATCGGACAATTTAATAAATCATAGCGACCGATAAAAGAAAAGAACAAATAAAAATTTAATTCGCGTCAAAACGAATATTAGATATCCACCACCATAATCATAGATATAAATTTCGTATTTGTTTTTTTATATCTAGGCGTGTTAGTTAAATTGAAATAATTTTTTCCTTGCACCGATTTGGCTTGTAATTGACATAATTGGAAGTTTTTTTTCGGCGTACTAGGGATTCCAGCCATTTTCAATCCAAATGCATGGATATTATGGAACTAGGAATGAAAAAATGCTATGCTTTAGCTTTTAATTCGAATCATTGAGGCTTTTATAGCTCAAGACTAATTTGGGATTTTAAGCTGATTCATTCATTTCTAGATTTTACAATAGGAATGATGAAACTATCTCACATTCCTTCGATAGTGGATATAGAAACGGGGAAATGGTTTTTAAGCAGTTTTAGCTAAGACGTAATTTCCTAAAACAAAAGACAAGAAAGTTACAATTCAACAGGTTATAAAATACAATTATATGGATAATAAACTAGATAAAATTATAGAAGTCTCTAAATAAGACATGATATAAATATATTTTAACATAAAAAAAAATTTGTTCCTTATCAGCTTCTATGTATAGGCACACACACACATATCGTATATACTGATCATACTAATTATAATTAAATTTATTGTTCAGATATATAGAGTATCCAAAAATGAACTGATATATTAAAATTCTTAAATTTGAGTGAACAAAGACCAGTTGTTTTCTGACACATAACCTCTCTGCCTCTAATTCTAATAAAGCAAAATGATTATTAAATTATCAAATAAAAGTAAGTTTTATTAAAATATTCAAAAGTCAGCTCATTTCAAGACACCGTTTATATTAAAATATAAGTTTTAAATGCAAATTATGATTATGAAGAAACTTTTCAACTCGAGATTACAAGATTAAAAGAAGAGGAACGGAAGGTAAGAAAGAAAGAAAGAAAGAAAGAAAGAAAGAGAAAGAGAGAGAGAGCGAGAGAGAGAGAGAGAGAGAGAGAGAGAGAGAGAGAGAGAAAATAGGAAAGTTATCTATTTAGATTTGTGTGCGGTTTTTTTTTACCTACATGAGGCGCTAATTTCTGTTTGTCTTTTGGTTTTATTTATTTATTTATTTTTTGTTTCGTTTTTGTGCAAAAGTTGTGAGTATATGTACATACAAAAACCTATATGTACGCAATATTGTATAGATTAAAAGAAAATTTAAATAGTATGGCAACAAACGAAACCACAGTTAAAACAATTCATCTGATAATAGTAAATATGAGTTATATAGTTTAGATTGATATTAGAAAAAAAATTGTTCAATATAAATTTGCAATTTTTTTTGATAAATTTTTATAATGGACTACATTTACAAATCACAGCAAGCCGTAAATTAACTAAAAATGAATTATGTTACTGTGACATACATAATATTAATGACAGCAACAAGTAATTCGTTTAAGACAATCTTGACATTTTGATATCAGAAACCAAAGATTTTTCTTTATTACTCTTCATTTAATGACGTGGTGATTAGTAAAAACTTCACTTTCGGCTAACGCATGAGTAGATAAAAATTATTTAATTTGCCAATCGCTCTTATGAACGACGGAAAATACGGAGAGATAAACCTTTACTATGATCACGAAATGTTTAGAGCAAATATAATAAATAATTATAACCCTTTGACACTCACTGAAGAAAAGTTAACTTTCACCTCAGCCGTAAGCATTTCATTTACTCTTAGATAAAAAGCAATATTAAATAATTCTGGATTTGTTGATACAATTTTGAATTTTTTGAGCTAATAGTAAGAGCTAAGAATTTAGAAAATGCTTTAAAAATAAATCGAGACGGTTTAAGTTTGTCCTCTCGATTTTTTTCGTTTAAGCAGAACACATATGCTCTTTTCTTAGAAGCCTATTTACTAAGATATAAAAGTTCAATCTTTCTATTTATTGCCGTTACGTTATGCTTCATAAAAGCGCTTCAGCTTATCGAGTGAACAAGAAATTAAATTGAGGGAAATGATTACAACTTGAATAAATTATTAGCATGACACTTATATGCCTGGCGTGTATTCACATCAGGGCATACATAATATACACATCTATACAAAGTTAAGTCAGGAAAACAATTTTTTATGATGTATATACGCGCGAGGTGATGCAATGTATATATATATATGTTTTATCTTAGGAAAAAAGTCCAAAAAGAGGAAAAACTATAATAACTTGTGTGGTTATGCGCATCTTGTTATTCTTCCTTCTTTCAAAATTATTTATTAATGAATTTTTATCTTAGATAATATTAAATGTGTTTACTTTATAGATTGGATAGTTTAATTTTAGTTTGACTTTTCTGTTTAATATGGATTTGTGCTCATATGTATATAAAATTTCTTTTGGTTTGTGTTTTCATACTTTTTTTTAAATTTTTATTGATTCAGAAATTAAAAACTTAAATACGAAATTTGGTTTCTCAATTTGTTGATGTGTATGTGTGTTGTTTTTATTTTTAAGTTTATAATATATTAGTTTAAAAAATTATTTCACTTTTCCCGCTTATTTTTTATTGTTATTCAATAATGTGTAATTTGTTTATTTTGTTTTTTTTTTATTTTTTATTATTTTTGTTATTAATAACTTGCTGTGTTTTTGTAAATGCTTTTTTTTTCTTAGTCGTTTACGCTTGTGAATTGGTTCTGTTCTGTTACATTATCTCTTCATCTTATACAATATAGTCTCTGTGCTAGATATTGGTGATTATAACTGCGGGTTTCTTCCTTCTTCTTAGTTGGGAGGAGTTCGATTATAATAAACTTTGTTAAACTTGTTACTTTTTGGTGGTTCACGCTTTGAAAGGAGAGAACATTTGATATATGAACTTACTTTTTTTTATGAATGAGATTTGGTGGACTTTAGACGAACGACATGAAATGATTTTTTTTCCTATTTTTTAAGAATAATTTTAGTTTTTCTGTTTTAACTTTTACTTCCTATAACTTACTTTTATATTTTCGTATGTATATATTTAAATGATTTCAGACGTGTGTAGGTGTAAGTGTGTGTTCCAGTTATAAATAAATTTTTTAGATGTAAGTTTAGTTTTAATTGTAAACTATTTGTATATATATTTATATTTTGTATGTGTGTTGTGTGCGACTGTGTGAATCAATGTGCGTGTGTTTTTGGGCGTGTTGAGTGTTATGTTGACTTTTTTGACGTTCAGCAGCAGACGGTAGATGAGTATATAAATGGATGCTTGCGATAGGCGACTTAAAGTAAAGAAATTATAAAAAAATAAAACAAGTGGGCAATACCACTTCGCCACTTTATGGAACATAAAAAATAAATAACCAAACCAACAAAGAAAATATAAAAACAAAAAATCCGAAAACACAACATGAACCTCGCAGTTATCCGTATATTTGCATCCACTCGTCTGCATCGCTATAAGCACATCATGTTTTTTTGTATATAATAGTACTGAGGCTGTTGTTTTTTTCTCTGTTTTCTATTCACTTAAGTCGGATAGATATAAAGGAGAGAGTGGCTGCTCGGTTTTGCTTAGTTCCACACACGTAAGAAGGAGTCCCACGAACCCGTTGCCACGGCCATGCCATTTTCAGTGACACCCAGACAAGAAACACGATTGTCGTGTCCGGCCAATATACCGGAGCGTTCCGCTTTCATTGTGTCCCAAACATTGCAATTAAAATCGTCATAGCCGGCAAGCAATAAGCGGCCACTCTTGGAAAACGCAACAGATGTAATGCCGCATATAATATTATCGTGCGAGTACATTGCTAGTTCCTGATCGGCACGTATATCAAATAAACGACATGTTGCGTCATCTGAACCGGTGGCAAAAGCTTGGCCGTTAGGGAAAAATGTCACCGCATTTATATCGGACTCGTGCCCAGGGAAAGTCTGTTTGCATACGCCTTCTCGAATATCCCAAAGTTTAGCTGACGCATCGCATGCTCCAGAAACAAAGGTCTGACACCCAGGTGCTAAGGATAACGCCATGACATCGCCTGTATGTCCCAGGAAAGAGGTTACTTGCTGGCCCGTCTCTATGTCCCATAATCCACAGGTCATATCGCCAGAGCTAGTAACGATTTGATTATCGTCTAGAAAACGGCAGCATGACAAATAGCCACCGTGGCCAGGTAGCTCGCGTGAAACGCGCACATTCCCTTCGCGGGTCTTCAGGTTATAAATTGAACACATGTTATCCAGGCCACCGCAGGCGACGTAACTGCCCGACGGGGCGTATGCGCACGTCATTACCCACGATGAACGCAATGGTATGGCATGCACTTTATTAGTGGTGTGCGAGTCCCAAACGATTAATTTGCCATCCTGAGAAGCTGATACCAAATTACGAGAATCATTACCCCAATGCATGGCATAAATTTTTGCCAAATGACCGCGCAATGTCCGTCTTGTCCGCATTTGTATACGACCGATCGGCTCTAGTGAGGCGGCTGCCTGTACCAAACTTGTGTCGCAGGCCGCCTTGCGGGCATCGCGTATCGCATTCTTAAGTGACTCAGCTTCTTGTCTCAGACTATCCAGCTCATTCATTGTGGGCGAGTGTATCTACAAATGTTGCAATTCCAGGGAAATTACTATTAATGTGTTTTGTTGATTAGGGTTGAAAATCCCTATATCTGCTGCTTATAATTTGTAGTTTCAGATGTCATACGATGAAGGAAATTAAAAAACATAAAAACATTTTAGGTGCGGCTGCGGTCCCTGCCTTTCAACACAGATCTTTCTTACCTTTTATCTTTCACAAAAGCTTTTGTAAACTTGTCCGCACTTTTCTAATCGCAAGAAATTTTCTAATTTCCTGGAAATTTAACGTATTTTTGCAGTTCTGCGGAAAAGTAATAATTCGAAAATCTGATACAAATTTGCTTTTTTCTTTAACGTTGTCTGGATATCTTCTACACTGTTTTCCGCTGTTCAATCAAGTGTGTGTATGTATATATATATATATATATATATATATATGCATATATGTGTATATGCTTCCTGCTTGCCTCTTTTCAATATATTTTTCCCTTTAGTTCCGTTTACGTTTGATCGTTCTTGCCCTCCTCTAGGGGGGTGAATTCTTATTTGTGCTTGTTTAAACAAATTGTGCGATAAGTTTTCTAGTTTTTTGTAAAGAATATAAAATTGTTGTGTTGGTGTAGCAAAAAATAATTATTTAGGATCTTTTCCAACTTTTCCACCGCGGTACAATTTTTTCACTGCTTTCGTTTTCCCTTACTTTACTTTTTTGGTACACCAAAATTGCAATTTGCACCACCGATGGGGAAAACTTGATTAATAATATGACGAAACAAACGACAGAACAAACCAGGAGCAATTTAACGAAACAAAGTAGACGGATATATACGTATTAGCACATATAGTTGCCGCACAAACGCAAAACGAGAATACATAAACGCATATGATAAACGGAGACAGCATATGAAAAAAGAAAATCAATGTCGTTCATTAGTATTTTCGCTGCTTTATTTTGCAGAGCAACAGCAAAGTCATTTTTTATCTACTTTATATGTGCGTATGTACAAGCTTATATCAAAATTTTTCACTTTTATCGTTGAAAAACACTTACTTCTTCAATTTTCGGGTTTCACGAAAATTATTTACGCATTTAATTTAATAAATTTTGCAGACATTCCAAATAACCTATACTCGATTACAGGCTACACAAATTTTTTCACAATTTCTTCGACTACACACAACAACGAGCAAAACTTAATTTGACATTTCGGCCAACACCTATACAGCGTTGCCGCAAAGTAGAATTTTCTTAGAAAATATTAAGCGATGTTTATCAAAGGTAATCCAACTTTCACATAATTTAACATAGGAGATTTTTCACTTTATAATGCGCTTTACTTGTTCCGATGAGTTATGGAATTAATCAATCAAGTTTCTATTGGAAAGTAAGCAAATATTGAGATCAATTTATGTGGTCATTTTGAAATGTAATATGCATATTATATTTTAATTCATGTACGTATTCCTAAAGGAATGGTAGAAACAAAATACTAAGGGGAAAAATCTTTTAAAGGAAATAAAGACGCTTTATCGAGATTTATAGAAAATGATTCAACTGATTTAACGCATTGTTCACCTTTTCCACTATGTTATTTAACCCTATAATCAGCGACGTTTTTTTTATATATTTATTTTTATCAAAATGCGTCACTTTGACCTATAATTTTTGTCGAATTGGCATAGTTGTAAAAATGGAAATAAGACGCCGAAATTTGGCACAAACCTTTCCCGATCGATGAAGAACTTAAGTTTAAAAAATGGTTACGATCTGTCCACATACATGTTTACAAAAAATTAGGAACTGAGACAACCTCGAAAACACACCGACAATTTTTTCATATGTTCGTCTATAACTTTCGATCCCATGAAGATATGTGGTGAAGAGTACTTCCATACTCAATATAGTTGTCGAACTGCGTCAACTGATGTTTATGGCGTTTATTTCACTCGACAACAGTATAATTCAAGTAAAGTTATTTATTTAATAGCTCTTCATAGTATTTAATAACGTTTTTAGCTCCACATTTCCATTGTTGATCGTTATATATTATGTGGTAACATATTTTCTCGGCGAAAACCAGAGAAGTTTGGTTATAAATAGAAAATCTGTGATAACTTACAACAAAATTAAGAACAAAGGATTTTTTCCAATTTGATTGCTCAATAAACCAATAACCTCGTGTCTGCAAGCTTGTAGCGCTCGTCGCAGCGATTGGATATCTGAAACGTTTTACCTTTAAATGTATCGCGTGCTTTGTTACGCTCTAAACAATCATAAAATGAAAGATTTATTTAAGGGATTTGCTTTTAAACTGTATGCTGAAAAATTTGGTATATAACGAAGAAGAATTCAAATCTATAGGTGTTGTCATATGCATTCAAAAACAATAACAATTGACGAAATCAATTATTAGAAGAAGTCAGAAGAAATATTTAGTACTATTCGTTACGCAATATTTAAGCTTTAACGATATTTGGCCTGGAATATTCAATTATGTTTAATGGATTGCAATTTTGTTTAATTGACAAAAAGTAAAATTAATATTTGTTCAAAGAGCAGTTTGCAAATATTGTTGTTTCAAATATTTGTAAATTTTATAACCCATATATTTTGGCCCCCAATGACGTTATTAATTCTAATCAGAAAATAAACTGCGCTTTACGTTGCCAAGCTGTTTAATTGCATTATTTTTGCTAAAATTCTTAAGGGATGACAAAATTAAGCGTTATTCCTATTTTCGAGTTTGGACTACAACTTTGCCGACTTTTTATAAAACTTTATGGGAATTGATAAATCGTATGGTTTTGCATATAATATACAAATAAAACAAAAAAAGAAAGCACAAAAAGAATTGATAATGGTTGGTTTAAATTTTCAGATTATTTACCTAATTTATGGTTATCTCACGCTAATATACGTTTTTTTTAAATTATGTGATTTGCAATTTTGGTTTATACCATGCATTATTTTGTAAGATATGAAAGACAATTATTAAAGACCATTTATTTTAAAGTTGAAATTATTCTGCCAGTCATACGAAATAATAATAATAATTGAAATTATGGATGAAGTTTGAGTAGATTATGTAGATCAACTATTAATAAAACAGTTATTTTTATAAATTTTTTATTTGTGGTTGCGTTGATTTCTGTATTTTTGGTTCTGAACCATACGGTTTTGTTTCCATTGTAATGTGTGCATAGTGTAGCGTGCATAAGATTAGAAAAATAAAGAAAAGATATATAAACCAAACATGTGGCACGCCCGCGAGAATGCTGAATTGCATTTTCGCTGAAAGAATGACATTACACCAAGCGCCCCATATACCACAAATTCTGAAATCAGCATATTATAATTTAAACTAACGAATATTTAGAAACAAATTTAGGCTAAATTTTAGTATATAAGTGCAATAATTTCCAATAAAAATTCAATTCAATTTGAAAGTTCTAGCCGAGCTTGTCTTGGCACCTTATGAACTAAAAAAAAAAAAAATCAATTGAATTCTTTAAATTACATAGGAACACTCTTTGGCCGAATCCACTTTGGCAGCTAAAGAGTGATGGTCTTGGCGGTGAACAGCTGAGCAGCATAGAGTTTTATATTTTGCACTAAACATAGTCATCCATGACAAAAAATTCAGAGAGAATCTTTTGTTTAACTTCTCTTCATTTGAGAGGTTCTCATCCCTAACAAATCACCGCTTATATTCCGCTCATTACAAGATTTTCTTGTAAAAACATATGGCAGCGCGACTGCCCATTGTGTTTACTACGTGAGAGTTTTTAGCACGAAAAGGAAAATGACGCCTCATTTTGTCAACTTCCTTAATATGCCCTGCAAGATTTCGTTGTAACGAATACTCTTAACCAATTATTGTTGCAACAGAGGAGATGTATTTGACCAAATTTTAACCAAATTTTCTTACCGGCCTTATTATTAAAGAAGGGAGGTGTTTATATATACTTATTACACATTAATTGTTCCTTTCATTTTTTTCAAAAGCTTGAGTTTTGAATTTAAAAAAGAATTAATACGATTCTTTGCGTTTATAACAACAATCGCAAAGATGAATTAAGTTACATTGCAATGTAACGAGCTTAGGTACGTACCTTTATGTGATATCCAACGTCATTAAAAAGGCAGGACGAACTTCATGCTTTAAACTGACCCAAAAAAAATTTGTTTTTAACTCGTTCATTAGTGTTTTTATTTAACCAGCCTTAAGCAGCTCTTGATATTTCTCGACATCTCAAAGTGGTTGCCTCGCCGGTTTCTGCCATAGAGGAGCAAAAATTCGAAAAAATTAAAAAAATTTGAATCAATAGACTTTTGATTACTATTTGACAGGAAGTTCGTTTGGTAAGTCGTTGATGAGTCTTTTCTATGTTGTCTTAATTTTCCTGTTATTTTGTTCGTAAAGTGCTAGGAGACTACAATCCACTCTACGATTCAACCTAGGCGAATACGTTAAGAATATGTTTGTCACGTTTTAATTTTCTATCGCATTGCGCTTCACTTGGAAGTAACAATTTTATAAAAACAGTATTCAAGGTAACTGCATTTAAACAAAATTTCAAATTTTATCATAGTGTGTAGTTTTAATAGAGTAGCATTGTGTTCTGATATCATCTTCATCATGTGGATCCAATATTATCTTCCATCTTTATAAAACATGTATAATCAAGCACTCAGCTAAGATAAAGATAGTTTGGCTAAAATTCGCTAAGAGCTTCAAATGAATAATAAATAAATTAATTTATATACATTTGGTCTGCTTCACATTGATTAGCTGTAATTAATATTTTGAACAAACATTAGCATAAGTAGTGATAAGGATCGAACTAAAAAACAAAAAATGTTAGTATACGTACAACAATCCCAGCAATCTTTACACGCAACAATAAGGCGAGGTAAACTCTGCAAGATTTTTACTGTCGACTACTGCAATGTATTGCTTTAAAATATTATAAATAATTATTTATTTACGGTAACGCTGGTAAATGGTTCTAACAATAAAAAAAATTAATGAAAACTGTTTAGTAGGGAAGTTATAGTGATTTGAAACCGTAATACAGTATATAGTGGAAATTAAAAGTAAAAATCACTATTAGTTATAAACAAGAAAAAAATTTTTATAGTAAATGATCCAGTGAAATGTTAAAAAGTTTGTACAATATAGTGGAGTAGCGAATAAGTCGTCTCTATCTTGTTTGTATGCCGATAAAAAGCAATAATTAAGTTAGAGCTATTTTAGAAGATGATTGCGTTTCTCCTTATTATCCGAAAAAACATTGCCGTAAGTGAAATTTGGGCATGATTTAAACATTTTGTTAATAAATTTTTATTACAGATATACGATGGCATGTGTGCGCATAATTTTGTAATTGCATTAAAAGTAATGTTCAGAAGAGTGTTCACAACTGTTTCGTTCACATATTTCTAAGTATTTAACATCTCCCATTACTTTATCTTTCGCGCCCCTTGGTTTCTCTTAATCTTTTTTTTTGGTTTGCTTATGAAAAGAAAAACAAGAACAAAAACAATAACAAAGAAAAATTGTTTATAATTATTCAATGCTTTATACACGTAGGAACAAAGTGAGGGGGTTATTATTACTACTATTGTTTAGTACATTATTACGCAGTTTATTGTTGGCGAATATTGCTGGGTTGAGCAGTTGTCGTGCATGTGTATTATGTGTATGCAACTACACGGAGTTCTTCTTAGGTGTGTGTATAAATAAGTGAACTTGTGCTCTTATAATTCTGCCTTTTGCACTGCAGCCTTGACTACTTTAAATAATTTAGAATTTTTTATATTTGTATGAGATTTGACGAAAAAAACATATATGTTCCATTTGACATTTTGTGTAACTATTTGTTGTTGCAATGGCAATGTCGGGATTAGCCTTTGGTTTTCTTTCTTTACAAAAAACATGTGGTAAGGTTGAGAAAACAGCCGTTATGTATGTACGCGTATATGGATACATATATGTATGCTCGCTTTAATTCAGATCTCGGAGTTGGCAAATTTCATGAAGAGAAAAATGTTTCTTGTCCTAAAAGATCATTTAAATTAACAAACATTTTATTTTTGAGTCATTAAGGGTGAATATAGCTAACGTTTTACCCATTTTTTACTTTTCTTATCAAGCACTTTATCCTTTTTTAATTTGTTTTTGTTTACCAATTGTCCTTGATGGAGAAGAAAAAAATGTAGTTTTCTGCTGCCCGATTTCTCTTTTTCTCTCTTATTGGTTTCTTTTCCATTTTTTGCATACTTTGATGTCTTCTTTATGTTAGTATGCATATGCCTCCATATTCATATATATTTAGGGGGTTTTATGGATTTTATTTGGTATTTTACCCCACTGTTTGCAATCTCATTAATATGTGAATCTCTTCTTTTTTTTAAAGCTCTCATTTATCTCGACCACCTATATAAACACAATACATATTATAGTAGTATGAGGTTTTCTGTATTTGCCTAAAATATTTTGTGTTTGTTTTCAGTATGAATTCGTTTTTCAAAGGTACAAGTTAAATGTAGATTCGTGCGTGTGTGTGCGTGTGTATATGCGACGTTCGTTCATTGGAGTGTAATTTGCAAACAAAGAAATTAGGGGGAAAAAGATTTTAAGAAATTAGTTAAATTTCAAGTTAAAAGAATTTATAAGCACATCTTACGTATATAAAAAAGTAAACTTGAAATAGTACACACGTCCATATTCGCTTATATGTAAAAACGTAGTTGTATATAAAGAATTTCGTAAGTTTTTTTTCTTTGCATTTCTATTTGCACGTCTGGTTGTGTAGTTTTTTATATTTTCTTTCAGCTGTTAATTGCTGCTAGATGCATACATATGTAAATAGGCAATATGTATGCAAATATATATAACGCACACACATGCGCACGTATATACTATATATGTATATATATATATATATATATTTATCTATAATTTTATATATGTATATATATACGCTATTAGATATATATATATATATATATATATATATATATATATATATATATATTATTTTCCTAATACTTTGTGTCATTTTTGTGTGCTGCATAATATTAATCGTTTGTTAGTTAGCTCGGTATGTACTTAAAGTCAAGAATAGGATGGGGACAATCTCTGAGGCCAAAATTTTGTATTGATATGTTGCGTGAAAAAAGAAAATCAACAGCTAAAAACAATCCATATACAAATTTTCCTTTATACATACTTGCACATAGCCGTTGTATGCATACACTCTGCGTAAAAGACCAAATGTGCATATAAAGAAAATACCCAAAAATTTAAATATATATATACATTTATTTATATATGCACATATAGATATAGTAAATATGTGTAAATCTTATGTTTTATTTACATGACTTGAAACAGACAATGGAAGAATAAAATTGCTTTTCATGTTTTCTTCTTCTGTGGATATCACATCTTTATCACTCTATTGAAAAGCAAGTAGTAAAATAACAATTAACCTGTATAAAGTTAAAGTGAAAGAAACAACAATAGGAGTGAGATTATATATAGCTTGTGTCTAATGCTCTGGTGCTCTCCATAAAAAAGTGAACAAAAAATAAAAAGTAATGTAAAAGTATGTCTTAAGACGAATTTTGGATGCCCACCCCTTTTAAACGAGCGTATAATATTCATAGCTCTTTGTTAATTTTGGGCATATCAACTCACAAGTTAGGATCATTTTTTAAGGCATTTTACAATGCACATCTAATATGAAATTAATGTCTTTTTGTCCAAGTGCGAAGTGTCTCCGAGCAAAGAACGCCGTTCGGTTTCAATATGGTTGAAGAGTTAAAAAAAAAAGTAAAGTAAGGCGGAGAAATTTAGTTTATAAGTAAGGAAGAACTTTATATTTGCCTTGTGCGGAGAATAGTTATTACACTAAACTTTTAAATGACCGTTTCAATCGAGATTTCGACTCCAGGTTATTTTGAAAACTATATTCAGTCCACTTTCAAAATTGATTCATTATTATCTAAAAAGAATATCTAGGCCTAATTTGGGCTTCTTTTTTTGTTTATGCGAGCGTGAATATTATTTCTTATTTCTTGTCGTAATAACGCAGACTATGTCCCGCCTTACTAAGATGTGAAAATTTGCTAGTTTAATGGTTCAATTGTCTACACAGATTTGCTAAATTATGACATACATGCACATATAGGGATTTGTTGCAAGTTATGACAGCATAGTATCTAAAAAATATATTAAGTTTCAGGAAATCAAATGTCTGTCGAAAATGCGAACATGTTATAAAAATATGTATTATTGCGGGTTATAAAAGGAATCATAAACCTTTCATTTTTTATAGTGGACAAAAGAAAATTAAAATCAAATAAAAATTAACATCGGAAGCCAATTGCCCTTGAACTTATTGTTATTTGTCCTTCTACAGACAATGTGTTTGTGATACGAATATGCTTGCTCGCCTATAATAGTCATATTTTGCTTTGAACTTAGCTGCGTATGGAGCTTTAAGCGTGGAGTTCAAGCGTGTGTATCCGACATCGAAGGGATAAACAAAGGGATTGTGATCCCTTTGATCTCCATCTCTATATCTACGTATTATCACCATGTGATCTACGCGATCGCTGCAATTTCATCTACTTGTGTACCCCAGTTTTCAGAAATTGTTCGCAATACGACTAACATAATAGAAACAGAACGACGCATGTCGGACATAACCTCTCTTTTCTTCTATGTAGATATTCTTACGTGGTGGATTTCTCTCCATCCTCTTTAGTATTTCGCTTTATGTGTACATGCATCTTGCAAGATGTACGTGTCTTAATAAACAGCTGAGCGTGTCTACAAAACAAATGTAATCGTTTGAACGTACACAACGTTGGATCAAAAAAAAAAAGAATAATCTTTATCGAAATATGAAATCAAAATATTATAAAGCCTAAAATATATTCTATAAATTTTTAACTATAACTATTCTATAAAAATTTTAAACTAATAAGTATAGCCAAGAACTATTTAAAAAGAATTTCATTTGAATGGCTTATCATGGCAACGAATGCGTGTGTGTGGTTGTTTACAATTTGATTAATTGTCAGCTGAGAGTGAATATTACTTTGCAGTAATAATAAACAGAAACAAGTAAGAAAGTTATATTCGGCGGGGGCCGAATCGCGCATACCCATTGCTACAGTTTTTGCATTCTACTCTCCAAGTTCTTTTATTTGATACCTATATCGCTGGTAATCGCGGTGTCTACCGTATTAATTTTAGAATTAACCCATTTTCAGACAGATAATATATCTTCATTTGAGGAATGCACAAAATTGGTTCAAAAATTCTGTCTTGTTTACGTAGTGATAAATGAGCATAAAACTGCAAAAAAGTGAAAAAAATCAAATTTAATCAATTGTAACTTTGTGTGGACATGGACGATTTTTCCCATTTTTGCACGTAGAGAATAGACTATTTCGTAAAGTAAAAATTTCAGCTTTCTCACTTTTATAGTTTCTGAACTCACAAATTTTTGTTAAGAGAAAAGAGGTTGCGTTCAGTTTATGCTCCACTGCCGGCGTCTGCTCTGACTATTTTAGTCTATTTTCAATACCAACCTGCGTGCAAAACCTTCCAATTTTTCTGCCAAATTTTAAGTTAATATTATCATTTTTGCGACCTGGAGAGCGCCAACAAAAAACACCACATACACACACAGACGGCCAGACATGGCTAAATCGCCTCCGAATTTCGCGCTGATCAAGAATATATACGTTATAGGGTCTTTGAGATTTCCTTTTGGGTGTTGCATACATTATGAAACAACAACAAAATAAGTAAACTCCCCCTTATAGCGGTGGGTATTAAAATAAAGCAAAATATAGTAAAAGACGCAAGTTAAAGTGTGCGTTTCAAGAAGTTTCAAGAAAAGCTTTTCATGTGTGTGTTTTAAAATCATTTCTAAAAAGAGAGTCTATATTTATTTATAATCTCTATAAGTCTATAATTTGGCGAAAAAGATCTTCAAAGATATTGAAAATTGAAGAGAACGGCAGTTTTACTGCGCAATTGTTGAGCCATTTACGACCAAATTAAGAGCTTGTCTTAAAGCATGCTTTTCAATATAACATTCCTTGATAAAATATACTTGTTAATTTGTATTGTGTATGATATTTGTCTTATTTGCATAGAAATTTATGAAGGTATACGACATGTACAATCTGCAATTAACATAAATGCAATTTAGGTATAACGTGATTATACGTATTGCACAATATATCGCAATTACTGTTACCTCTATGGCTGGTGACAATGATATATTCATGTGTTATGGAAAATTTGTGCACATTGTGCTTTCATTTTCATTGTAAGTCTTTCAGTCAAATGTTAAAAAATTTGACATTCTATAGATTTAAGTACACTTAAACAATGTCATATTTAGGTTGGGTCAAATTTTTTAATATCAACCATCAACTTGGCTTTTGTACGTTTGAGTTGAACCTGCAATATCGAAAATCGTGGTTGATAGTAATGAGAAAGCAACATTTAAAACCAAGTTAAGAGATTCCAGATAAATTTTGAAGCCGTGTTCAGTGAAAATGTATAAAGTAATCCCCTTTTCCCTAATTACAGACGCAGGCTCGGATATCTGACTGATGGTTGAACTTAAACTGGCAAGAACAATAGGAAAAATCTTGTGATCAAATTTGAAATTTCAAGCAAAATTTTTAGGTTTAATTCAATACATTTTCAGGTTGGGCCTCGTTAAATTTATTCCGTTATTGTTATTGATCAAGAATATATACAGTTTATAGGGACCCATGGATCTCCAGGGAATAGCATGTATTACTACGCTTTTCATATATTGCCAAGGTTGTGATAGATATAAAAAAGGGTTATTTCACACCCATCTTTTGGGCAAATCGTCATTAGTTATGATCGCGACAACTTTTTATGCAGAAATCTTGCAGCCGTTAAAAGTCGTAGTTAAAACAAAATATTGAAAAATTCAATTTGCTGTGGTTAGTAGCTCCCGCACTTCTCCTCCTATTTATATTCTATTTAAACAACAATTTACAACGGGGTCACATTCAGCGCAGTCGAGTTATAATATAAAGCTTATCAAGAATGAAAGAGAAAAATTCAATACAAATTGTAATATACCATCTCCAGCGTTTTTGACTAGATGTTTTCACTTCTGACTGAGAGAAGAAGACTTGGGAAGATATATAGTACGGATGCGTGCTTAGGATGTTTTATCATATCACTAGTTTCATTAGTTTGAAATGGGTTAATTTAACAAGAGTGGAAGATCAACCTGCTTTGAATTTTGGCGATTCAATTCCTTTGGCAATGGCCATATCGTTAGTTAGAATAAATTCGTCGTCATTGTACTTTTTTTTGGCGATTACTTTCCATACCAAGCCGCCTAAGGCTGTAAGCACTGTTAAAGTACTTGATCTACTTTAATAATACTTATAATCAATTAATAGACAAGCTGTGCCTAAATAATCATTCGCCAAATTTATGCATATCCTGCATGTAATTTCGTACACATTTATGTTGGGGCAAATATATAAAGTGTTCGTGTCGAAAATCATCTTACACCACACACATCTATTCAGATGGAAAAGCCCTACTTTTAATCACTATGTTACAAAACTAATTGCGTCCATCCGCAGAAACTAACAAGGACTTATGCAATATCCCAATACATATTTACATTTGAAACATCATACCGATGACAAATTCGTGCTGCAGTAGTTGATTCCTTCCGGCATGTAAAGAACACTGCTTGAATAACAATTATCGCAAGCACAAGAGATGTGCGGTGTTTTTTTTTGTCATTTTATCATTTTTTTTTATTTTTTAGTATTATATTTATAATAATATAATTTTTTTCTGGTCAATATATATATTTTTCTTTTCATCGTAATTTTTTCCAGGCGGCAAAGTTGTACGAAGAATTTGGCGGCATTTAAGGCGTTTTAATTGAGGAAGAAAATCAAGATTCAATTCCGTACGCACACGCACATACACATACATTAATAAATTATATATATATATATATATATATATATATATAAATATATATATATATATATATATATATATATACATCTATATATATATATATAAGAATGAATAAATGAATTAACAATTAATATATACATATATATATATATATATATTGATATAACATATTGAAGAATAAATAAATAATATCCTATATATATATATATATATATATATATATATTTATTTATTTATTTATATATATATATGTGTGTGTGTGGGCGTGTGTGTCTGTATATATATATATATAGATTCATTGAAGGATAATTAAACAGCATTGAAAATGACATCGCCAAGTGCCGGTAAACGACGAATGGATAACGACGTTATAAAGCTAATAGAATCAAAGCACGAAGTAACCATTATAGGTGGCCTTAACGAATTTCATGTCAAGTTCTTTGGGCCCCGTGGGACGCCGTATCAAGGAGGCGTTTGGAAAGTTAGAGTCTATCTGCCAGACAACTATCCTTTCAAATCACCCAGTATAGGTTTTGTTAATAAAATCTACCATCCAAATATTGACGAGTCGTCGGGTACTGTTTGTCTCGATGTCATTAATCAAGCTTGGACGGCTCTCTACGATCTTTCGAATATATTTGAGTCTTTTTTGCCGCAGCTGCTAACATATCCAAATCCTGTTGATCCGCTAAATCGTGACGCAGCCTCTTTGTATCTGCATGAGCCCGAGGAATATGACCGCAAGGTGGCCGAATATGTGCAACGCTATGCCACCGAAGAAGCTTTACGGGCAGCTCAGGTCGAACGCGAAAGCAGTGACAGTGAATCCAGCATGTCCGACTATAGCGAGGATGAAGCACGAGATATGGAGTTATAATATCGGTTTATAATTAAGTTAATGCTATGAGTTTGAAATAATCATAAAAATATAATAAGAGTTCAATTGAGAATAAAAAGAAAACAAAACGCAAAGAAACAACAACTAAACACATAATTCCCAGCCCACATATACGTCTCCCTAAATGCTATATAAAACTAGATAATTGTGAAGCCAATTAACAGTAAAGTTATACACAACTACTACAAAAGTCTAAGAAATGACAAGGATGTGGACACCTTAAAAGAGAAGATGTCACATTTACAAGTACTCCCTTCAAAGAACACAATCATCATGACAAAAGTACGTCTGATGACACAGATAAAATTCCGTTGTCCATGGAAGCATAAAGTCCATTCAGTGGCGCATACAATGCTATAAAATTCCGCCAAGTGGTTCACAGAAGTTTAAAGTAAAATAGTATTGTTCTTCATTATTTGTCCCTAATGTCATGTACACATACACACAAAACGACTATCATTACATTCTTTAGGAATTTGTTAAACTGCTCTTAATGTTTTCCTAATTATTTTCATTAACGTTGTAATTTGTGTATGTGGACGTTTTTCCTTTGTTTCTATACGCAGGTTGAGAGTGCGTTTTGATCAAAATTTGCAATAATTTATAAATTCTTAAGTCTTGTTAAATAAATTTAAGCAGTTTTGTCGATTAAATGATTTCTGATTTAAATACAGTTAAAGGAAGATATATATATATGAATATATATATATATATATATATATATATATATATATATATAGAC
>CCAG010020064.1:0-22168 GCA_001077435.1 Glossina morsitans morsitans | reverse complement strand
GGTTGTAGCACGTTTTGCATTGTTCGCTTGTCGTCAGTAGCTCAGGACAAAAGTTACTTGGTTCCATGTTATTTAAAGATTACAATACGAAATTTTAGTTTGTTTGTTGTTGTTTTTTTTTTTTATTTTTTTTTTTAATTAAAGTTTGCTAACTATTTGCAATTTTTTTGTTTTTCAAAATTACATTTTTGTTTTTGTTAATTGTACGATAAATTAAAATTTTTTTTGTCGCTATTAGAAATTATTCCTTCTCATTTTTACCAAGCTGACCGAAATCCAAAAATCGTCAAAACAAAAGAATACTTGATTAAAATTTTTTTTTTTTTTTAGAGTAAGTAAAGTGTTTTTTTTTTTTTTCTATCACAATCTCCGGCCGAATTCATTTTCTACGTTTCCCCCGGATAAGATCAGACTTGGAGGATTGATGAAATCTAACATCCAAATCTGAAACATAACGAGGAATCTTCTTCACTTCTACGCAACAGACTTACAAGATATTGACAAAAATTCAAAGTTAACAATCAGAAAGATTTCTATGAATTAATAATTCAGTTGTGGTAAAATAGCGGTAAATAAAGCAAATTCTTAATACCACAATTACATCGTTAGATCAGTAAATACATATGTATATGTAGATGTGTTGTATTAGTGTAACTGAAAACAAAAAAAAATAATCAAAAAAAGTAAGCAGCTGCTATGCTTGGCTAGATCCAATGTAATACCAGAATCAATAATTTCCAAAAAACAATAGCAATATTTACTGCTTTGAATGACAACCATTCACAAATAGGCTCTGCTTAGTCATAAACCAAGAACAGATAATCATATCTATGAAGTGTAACGCCATATCAAGGATCATTCCAACACGTAGCTAGAATAAGGTATTCCATTGATATAGCTAGTTACCAAATATTGTCAAGAAAACAAAACGTCCAAGTGGTCCATGCGAAAAATAAGGTTTAGTCCAGTTGTAAACCAGAATCTAATAATCCTGACCTCGAATGAACCGATACCGTACGTTCAACCCATCGCACCATGGTTTAGCCAAGACGAAATCTAGAGCTAATATTCCGATGATGCAACAACCTGAACATTACAAATAATAAAACATCTGTCATACTAAATTTTGGAGGATACGAATAATTTTTGTTATGTATAAAGTGAAAAAAATGTATGTGTAATTTGGGACACCGCAGAGTTCAACAATTCCATCGTATATAATTACACAATAATACTAACTCTTCGGGCCCCACGTTGGGCGCCAATAAAAATTCTCTGTAGTATACTTGGAGGGCTCTTCCTAAACTATGGCTAGCTCGCCGAAATTTGGGGGGTCCTAAACAAAAATCTTGCCCTAGAAAATTTTTATATTATGTGTGTGTTGAAATGGAAATGTGTAATATACCTACTTCGCCAGCCAATGATCCATTAAACTATTCTAGTTGTTGTACATTTTAATGAGTGATTGGTAACAAAAAGAATAACAGGCAAATTTTAAGTTAATGTAAAATATTAAATTAAAATTAAGACTAAATACAAACTTAATTAACAATAACTCACCAAAATGTCGAATGTACATTCGTCGTAAATAACAAAAAAAATTATAATTTTTCAAAAAAAAAATTTAATAATTATTATTGCTGCTTATTGCTGCTCGCAACTTTTCCAAAGATTCCATTCGATCTTCCGATTTTCTCCTTTTTTTTTTATTGCTTGACGTTGGCCGCGAAGAGCTCGAAAATGGATGATGAATGAATCACAGCATCTTCAGATTTTTAATTTCGGTTTTCGTTTTCTATCTCTTTCAAAATTCTTTTAAAATTTGTTTATGATATTTTCTTACTCCAATAGATTCTGTGACTACTGGGTTATCTAGCCCTTGCTGCTTACACAATCGTTTGATTAGAATTTTTTTATTTTTATTTTGCACATAAAAGAAAAGTCAGCAAACTTCTGACTACTGGGTTATCTAGCCCTTGCTGCTTGCACAATCGCTTGATTAGAATTTTTTCATTTTTATTTTGCACATAAAAGGAAAGTCAGCAAACTTCTTTTGTTCTAATGTTAAAATTTTTTCATCCAATTTTTTTTTTCTTTTTCTTTCCTTTTTTTTTTACAAGCTGCCTAAAAAAATCCAAAATTGACTGATTGCCTAAAAAAAAATTCCCTTTTTTTTTTTTTTCTTCTTTTTTTTTTTTTTCTTCCAAAGAAAAAGAATACTTGATTCAACATTTTTTTTTTTTTTTGTCGTTTAAGTAATTCATTGCCGAATTCATTTTCTACACAGACAAGTGCAACCCACAGAAGGACTTGAAATAAACCCAACTTTTATTATACAGATTGATTTCAAAATTATTTTTTGCATCGATTTAAACTTGTCTGCCCGTTTCTTCATGCATTCTTGTATCCAATCTACAGGTTGCAATTTTTGAAAACCTTGGTGAAATTTGGTACACTGACGTGTTTTGGCCACAGGACGAACCTTATTGAAAATGATTCCGATCGGACCACTTTTTCGAAGACTTCCTTTATTTTGAAAAGTCGTTACATGAAAAAATATTGTAATACTCAGAAGTTCGGGCTAAAAATTATTGGGTAATCTGTATTACATAGGGCGATTTCTTGAACTCTCTGCTGCATAATGTTCCTATGGAAACTGAAAACGGTATAAGCGCAAAAAAGGGCTAATTTTCAATATTTCTTGGTGAAAATTTGTTCGCAATAATAATTTGACATAAAAATTTATTTTACCGAATTTGGAGCACGTAGATCTAATTTTTTGATGCCCATGCCCATGCACATTTTTGATATTTTATGATTAAAAATGATTCATAAGAGGAACTTGGAACTTGAACTTAACCGTATCAAATTTGGATCAAGTAAGTATACTTTCTAAGTGTACATCATCGCTTACAAGGATTGTCAGGAAACCCATTAAATACTTATGTACAAACACTTATAAACGTGTCATTTTTAATATCTTATGATGAAAGTTGGCCATGTGAGTGACAATCTACCATAAAAATTAGCCATAGGGAATTCGGATAACATAGATTTTTTATTTTATTTTTTAGACTCCACCATATATATGAAAAAACAGTTCGAACAGTTTGTTAACTGACTTTTAAAGCATCCTCCAATATGAGGGCCTTTGCATAAATATGAATTATAATATTTAGCGTATTATCACGAAAATTAATGAATGCGTGTATTAGGCGAATTGGTATAAGGTATCCAACGTACTGCCTTGCCCGACTATAATGTTCTTACTTGTTTTTTGCCTTTTAATTTATTTAATTAGTTTGAATAATAATGCTTTGTTATAGTTACTTATCTAAGTGCACGCAATGCACAGATGTATATGTGCAAGTAGCTTACATAATAAAAGAAGGCTTTTTATTTACTTTCATTATGGGTCTGAAGAATTTATTTTTTGTTATTAACCAACCATTTTAAAAATTTATATATTAACTGAAACACATTTTCTCCATGGAAACTTTCATTTTGTATATGTTCCCATGAAGGAAAATAATTCTTTCGAACATATTCAAGGAATTGCGCACATATACAAGAGCACGACACAAAATAATAAAAGAAAAACTTTGATACCTGACAAATATACATATAGTAAATGAAAATATGCATAATTCATGCCTAAGTTTATAATTCTCACAAAAATATATTTATTGTTTGCATTCTTTTTGCTAAAACGTTCAAGCTGGAAAGTACCGAAATAAAATTGAGGAAACAAATTTTGTTTTGGATTTTAAAGCAAGTGCACCATAGTAAATCATTTTTGGAGAATTTTCACGTCACTTAAAGTGTTTTGGATAGACTAAAGAAAAATTTGTCCAAAACTTAAATGGATAGGTGCCCCGGTATTCGTCACTTTAAATCAATACATGCTATACACATAACAATCGTAAAGTAGCTCGATAAATGTGTGTGATCAGTGTTATTTGTAGACCTGAACAACTTAAAAGCGCCGCTGAAAATTATTGTGTTCATCCTTTAGATTAATATCTGCTGCAAATCGTAATTTACACTCGTTTTCGTCACGGCGGACTGATTGTCCCTATTACTTATATATCGGATGATCGCAAAAGCTCACGCCCAATTTTCCCATGGACAGATGTGCAAAAATACAATCGATGGTAAAAGCTGGTTTTTTATTCAATGAATGTGTTTATGTGTTTATATGTCTAGTTGGATTGCAAAGGAATTGTTTCTTGTGAATTTCTTCCATTTGTGAATTTAGTCCAAACGTTTGCAACACGCAGAACGAAGTTTGCGCGGCTTCGTAAAGTGTATACATTCTTGGTCAGCACAAATTTCTGAATAGATTTAAGATTTGCTCTCCGTCCATCTATCGGTAATTTCTGTGATAAGCATACTCCTGTCAACAGAGATGAAGTTGTCGGCTTCGAAATTGGCAGAAACATTGGAACTTCCTACACGCAGTTTTGCATTCATATTGGGTCAAACTGGTCGAAGGAAATGCTTACAGCGCATCTCTGCGTTCTGGGCTTTTTGCTTATTACTCGTGAACTGCAGTAGACACACGACAAAAATTTCCGCGTATGCTCAACAAAAATGGAAAACAGCCACGTCTGTCCAGTATTATAGAGTATTTTTTCTTTTCTGCTTGTTTTAATTTATACCTTACATCAATTGTGGTATAGGATATATCAAATTTATGCGGACGTATGTAACACGCAGAAGGGCTTAAGCTACATCCACGTTTTATTATACCGATTCTATTTAGGCCTGTCTTTGAGTTTGTCTGCCTGTCCGTCTGTTCTCAGTCCATGTGAAGTTGTGTTCAAACTACAGGCCGGAATTTTTGAGATATTCTGCTGAAGTACATTGACATGCTTTAGCCCAAAGACAAACGCTGCTGAAAATTGTTTGGATCAGTCCACTCCCCAAAAAAATTGCAACTGTCAAAACTTCTCGACAAGCCTCGCTCTGTAAGAGTATTTGAACATTTTGAATAAGTATGATAAATTTGATTCCACTGGGACAATTTTTTGAAGCCTACGAATAGTAAAAAGGTATAATTTTTAATATTTCGTGATGAAAATTAGTTCGTAATGGTAAATTAACATAGAAATAGAAACCTTACCTTACCGAATTTGGACCACGTACATCTGTTTTCTGGATACCACCGCATATAAGAATTATCAGGAAACGTAAACCCTTATATGCCAAAAAGCGTAATTGTTAATGTTTTATGATGAAAATTTGTTCGTAATAGTAATTTGGCACAAAATTTAAGTGAACCATCTATGAGTAGTAGGGTATTTATTAGCGGCCTTGCCTTACAATAATGTTCTTACTTGTTTTCGTTAATATCATCCAGTCAAACGATTGAAAGCTATAATTTTGTTGAGTACGGTAAATATATCATTCAAGCGTTCGTAAGTACCTCAAACGTTACGTCTTATAATTATATTATAAAATAAACGTAACTGTTCCAAAGCGATGGTCAATGTATTTCGCAATACTTTATATAAATCACTACAGAACAAACTAAGGTAACGATGCTTCTGTCTTATAGAGAGAACTATAACTTGATTAACTTTGTCTTGAGTGCTTCTATTATGAAGTTGGAGATTATTAAACGCTTGAACCCTCCATAATGTAATGCTCCACCTGTCCACCTTATTAGTGATCAGCTGAATTATGTTGTAGATGATAACTCATTTTGATTCACGCACAGCAAGTTAAGCAGGTTCGCCATTAGTAAAAAACTAAATAAAAGTAAAAAAGGTATAGTTAGCTGCAACCGAATTGTTTGTACCCACCATCTTATTGTAAAAAAAAAAAAAACCAAAAGGCCAAAAAGATGAAATTTTCATAATTTATAGTATTATGTAGCTTATGACGTACTGTGTGTGTATCCTTGACCAATTTGCTCCATTTTGAATAGGAATTTACCTATGGGAATTTCCCCTATTTTTTCTAAAATTGTAGTTTATGTCTTCATCCTTGCAATCCAGAGAAAATGCTTACCATAAATTCGACCGATTTAGAATTTGTTACTGATTAATATAATAAATAATATGGGTGCGTCAAACGTATTGACAAAATGAATGCAGCGCCATCCTTAGATGATGAGCATGAAGAGAAAACTATTCGAAATTGTCCCTTTATGTACCTGCTTGCCCAAAGGTTTTAATTATATGCCATAATGTGTACATATACTACTCATGCGTTTGTGCATATTGCCTCAAAGGACAAGTACGTATGGGCATGTATATGTACTATGAAAATTTCATTCACTAGTTATGAATGTTCAGGTCTCGTTTCTAAATGTATATCGTGCATGTATGTATACATACAATATATGAGAGATGCGTGATTGCATGTCTTCTTTTAATTTTGATTTTCTTTTTTTTTCATTTCGGTTTTCTGTATACAACTCATTTCTGATTTTGTTTGAAAATTTTCCTTCCTATAGTGGCAACCAAGTCAACAATAGCTTTAGATTTTAACCATAGTTATGTTACGAAAGGTTATAACCCAACACCTGAAGATGTTACTAGTGCTGTAGACGTCAATGCAAACATTGGCGGTGACGATATAAGAATTGTAAATGTTAAAAGTAACACAACCATTCTAAAAACTGTTTGTGCATTTTTGGCGAACGGGAAGCGAAATTCATCTATTAATGAAAAACTAACGAAATTATCGCAGAACTCGAAGCGACGGTTAAGAGAGGAAAAAATGAATGAATTAAGCGGCAAAATTAATCCAAAAACCTTGGAGCAATTACGTAAAAAGACAAAGTTTACCAAGTAAATTGAAGCATAGTCCTCTTGATTAATAAGAAGAACAATAATAGTTATAATAATTTTCAGAGATGAATTGGATGCTTTATGTCGTATTTATCGTAAATTGGTTAGTAACTGTCAGTTCGCTAATAAAACCTTAACAGTTAGCAGTTCAGGAGCTGCTATTGTTAAGCCGCAACAACAGGAGGTACGGATGTTTTAGTTTTTATACTCTTTAATTGTATTTTACTTTCTATTGGTTTTTTTAATTTTTCAGGGCATTGAGCGGATTGTATTTCGCGAATTATTGCATAGCACTTTCGATATTGTTACCGAAGAGATTTTAATGGAACGGATGTTTTGTAGCTGGGATAAATCTCACGAAGGTTTGCCTTTACGTTTGGATGGCTGGCTAGTGGGTCTATCAGTGTTTTTGCGCGGAACACGTAATGAAAAGGCAGCATTTTGTTTTCGCGTTTACGATTTGAATGGTGACGGCTTCATCACCAAAGACGAAATATTTACACTATTGCGCAATTCTCTTATCAAACAGCCACAAGATGAAGATCCTGACGAAGGAGTTAAAGATTTAGTGGAAATTGTTTTAAAAAAATTCGATATAGATAAAGATGGCAAGGTACGCGAACCGGGCTAACTGGGCTAACTGGGGGGTGGAAAAAGACTTAAAATAATAAAACAAATATATTATTTTGCAGGTTTCCTTGAACGATTTTATGATGACAGTAGATAAAGAACCGTTACTTACGGAAGCATTTGGTCAATGTTTGCCAGCGGAAAGTGCTATTATTTCATTTTTTTCAACGTTACAAGTTTAAATTTGCTAACAAATTTCTTTATGAATGTCATAAGGGAATGAATTCGTGCCCATGATTTATAATGGTATGGTACATATAGGTATGCGTGTTAGATAGATTTTATATCTAAGACAATATAAACATTTCATAAAATATATCAAGAAACGCAAAATAAAAACTAAAATCATTCCCAACTACTCAGAGTTTTCTAAGCTGTCTTTGTTTTGTTGCAAATATTTCTTATAACTTTATGTTTCAACTGTTCAGGAAGGGACTGACCCACATGGTTATTCGGAACAAGTCATCATTTATTCCATTCTACCAAAGTGGAAGAATTAGTAGAGGCCACTTCCTAGATGTACGTTCCGTTTATCTCATAATATCTTAAATTTATCCAATCTCACATTAAATTATTGAAAAAGATAATCAACTAATCAAGTTTGCTGCATGTTGGGTAATGAGAATTTCATGCACGCTAACACGGACTTATTTTAACAATAATATTTTTGACAAGAGAAAAAACCAATTCTAAAATACTTTCGCTTACAGGCTCGATTTGGTCGACATCAGTAATGACTGGCCGATAAGCTAAATTTCGTAGACAACTTCCTACGTAAACTATCGGTTACGGTATTTTTTGCTATTTTGTAAACACAGTTAAAATGAAGTAAAAAAGCTATATAAAGGCTTCGATTCTCTAAAAGAATCTAGGACACTGTGAATTTGAAGCAAATATATAAATTTTCTGCCAGTTGAAAATGTATCAGCATTATTTGCAAAAATCATTTAATGAAAACCCGTGCTTCCAATTTTTTTCGACTTTTTTTCAAATTATTTAGCTCAAAATTAATGCTTGCAGTTGACTTATTTTCTCTACTTGTAATGAAATTGCATCCCTACAATAGTTAAAACTGGTACAAGGGAAACAGCGAAATTGAATTTTGCCTAACCGTCAATTTTATCTAAAAAGACAAACAGTAGCTATAGAAAATCATCTTAGCACAAGAGAAAGAGCTCAATATATTTACGTTTTTTCGAATGCCTCATTATAAGTTTATTGATTCATGGAGATAGTAAAAATATTGTTACGGAAATCCTAAATCCAGTTCATTCCAACTAATTGATTTCCGTAGAGAGGAAGAACCCAAGTGTGTAAAAATTAAGCCATGAACTTAGCTAATAGTAATGCGCTTGTAAAGATGTAGATAAATAGACAGTTTGGGGAAGGCAGAGTCTGTTGGATAAGAACATTTGAGCCGAAAAAGAGTATTAGAGTTGAGAAGTCAAAAGTATTGCTAAAGAATTATTATTATTATTATATAAATTTAGCCAGAGCATACATTCTAAGACTAAAGTCTTAAAGCACTAGCATCTAAGGCTTTCGGCTTTTATTTTTATCAATATTATTATTATTATTATTTATTATTAAAAACTCTACCGCACTTGAGATTTGAACCCAAGACCATTGAATTGCTAGTCGAGACTCTTGCCTACTCGGCCACTTAGGCGGATAGGAATGTCGGATAGGAAGTAAAATGCAAATAGTCCTACCTTTAAACAAATGGATTGTAAATAAAAGAGTCTTGTAGTGAAGTGTAGTGCAAATTTATTTCTCTTAAAAAGAAAATCCATGATCTAGTGATACGAACCGTATCCGAGAAAAGCGAATTTCGTAACAGTATTTTATACTATCCTTTACAATTTTTGGTAGAGTGTATGTACAGATAGCAACACGCCACAGAGGCCCTATAAAATCCGCGTAACTCTGTACCGCTCTCTTCCGTAATAAAAATGGAGACAAAAAACTGATGCCGGCCGTATACATTCTTAATTGGGTATGATAATATGATCAAGTTTGAGAATGGCCATAATTCGACAACCATGCTCACAATAGTCAAAGCATTTCAAAACTTGCAATACTTAGCAGTTGTTGGTGTGTAACTTGATACAAACGTTTCTAAACACAATACAATTTTTCATTAAAAAAACGGATCTTATCCATAAACACATTTACTTTTACATATAGTTTTTAGAAGTTTTGATTTCCAAAGGAATGCGAAAATGTTTTCGATCGGCAAATTGATGTGTCCACGTTTTGCAGAATTTCTAACAGGTCTAAAGTGTTTGTTTGCAGTGTTGAGTACCGACGACGCATCTTGCGACGCCCGTGAAGTTCTTCGTCATTTTTTTTTATTAAGTTCAAAAATGCCAATGCTAAAGCTAATAACTTTTGCACATATAAGGAAAAGTTATCAATACTTTTGCTTAGAAGAAGGCAACAATAAGGAAAAATTATAAAAGATTAGACTGAAAATTTGTTACTTTCACTTCAAACGAATAATGGGACGCTACTTGAGATGTTCTCGTTTAAATTTTGAGTACATCAAACCGGAGACAACGAAACGCGTAGATGTTTCAACATTTAGTTTAAAATTGAGATTAGGAGGATTAGGGACTTTTCATGTATCTGTTTTCAATAACAGTAGTAACGCTGTTAGTTATCAGCTATTTGTATGCCTTCTCTTTCATTCTCACTATATGTATGGACAAAGATTCTCTTAATAGTTTCTTGATATGGCGTCGCATTCTTTCATGCAACTCTGTATGTTTATGTAAATATTATGGAAACGCCTGGATGACCGAAGGCAAAGAATTTCGGCTAGTAACTTTAATTGTCGTGGGTCCGAATTTCAAGTGCGACAGAGTTTTTAATAAAAGTCGACAGCCTTAGAGGCTAGTATTTTAAGATAGACTTTAGTCTTAAAATTTATTTCTCTAGCTCAATTTATAATTATAATAATATTAAATAAATATGGGCTTACGTTGTGTATATAAGTGTGTATATATGAAAAAAGGCCAAATAGCAGGTGTGTGGATAGCAAATACATTTCAATTTGTTTTCTTTTCATCGCTTATTTTGAAGAACTTTAGAATTCAAAATCTATGTTCGCCAAACACTTTGACGAATTTCAATCAAAATTTTCATATCAACAAAAATGAAGGAATTTTTCATTATTAAAATAAAATGTATTGGAGTTTTTTAAATTTATTATACATTATATTAGAGGATATTTTTAATGTGCATGAAGAGATCATTTGAATTTTGCCTGCAAAATTAAACTTGAACATTTTGTTCGAAAAATTTGCAATCTTCTTAGGAAACAACGTATGTCCGTGAGACATTGAAATAAATTACATCATGGCAAGATTATTGTCTATGAAAATTTTTCGTTCACAATTCAACAGCGCAGATTTAAGATGTGAACAAGGCGATGGTATAATTTTTGATTGGACTACGGATTGGCCAGACGAAACAAAACGCAGCCTGCAAGTGACGAGTGAACAAGAGCTTGCAGACGTGTATCCACTGAAAACATATTATCAACGCCGCTATTTATAAACAAGAAGACGATTTTAACGTTGACCGTGATACTGAATCAGGTACATCGTAAATGTCTATAACGATGCAAGCGTTAGAACACATACAGAGGTACTTTTCAGGATATATCATATATGCAGATATCTTAAAAAAAGTGCGCTGTGAAAGATGTTTGACTTTCATGACCAAGCGAGATTTTATAGACCGTCCATCCGAAAGTTTGATACAACATAAAAATTACACCGCAGAAACGCCATATTTAAATCAAAGATGAAATTTTTAAAATATATCGGTACCAATATGGAATGTACGTAGCAGAATATGAAACATAATTATAATAAATCCACTCTGCAGAGTATTGGGGCCTATCATTACCTCTAATTATTCGCTTTAGGAATGATAGAAGCCACAACCACCACGATACCTGTCGAAGGGCCGTACCCAGCAGTCAGGACTCACACATTAGTTAACTGCCCCGTTCAAACTGGGGACTGGACATACTAGCGGTTTCCACAAGTATGTAAATATGCAAGCTTCCCCCCAACGGGTCTTGCCAAACACCAATCTGCAGTACCCCAATGCTGTCACCTCTACCCGAAGCTTTTTGTGACATAGAGAGTGGGCTCCTGACCCTCGTGGAGCTTAAAGTTAGACTACAGAGCCTTTAACCTTACTTTACACTACATAGTCACTCTTGCTTTTGGATCAACCATACAATCCCGGCTAATCAACACCGGACTACCCTTCTTCAAGATATATTAGCATCGGGTGCTACATCTGGTATGGCGAGTGGATACCATGCCCCCGACTATTACTATATCAACGTATTTTACGTAACCAGTTACCAGCTGGTTCGTATTTCCTTCTTAGCAATAGTCTATGCGCAAAGCGTGCTTCTTCCAGTGTACCCCTAAGCTATCTTTCAGAAAACTTATCGTTAAGTGATAGATAGTCCAAGCTGTAAATTCTTCTTCGCCGGCCAAGACCGTTTCCAAGGATCACCATGAAGAGGTGAGAGTTTCGGCACATCTATGATCCCCCAAAAGCATAGTTTGTCACCAATAAGATGTCTGTGGCATCACCAGGGCATGGGCCACTTTATAACTTACATGATGGGACAAACACATGTACATATTGAAGCAGTACAGCCGTCGAAGAGTAAAGCAAACTCTCCAAAATATGTGGTTATTGTGGTGTGAACAGTAAAGTTTCCTGTCAAAAAATTTCCATTTTTATTTTGCGTACTTGTTCTTATATTCCCCAGATTACTTTCATGCTAGAGGATTGTAAATTTACAATAGTGTAGATTTTATTTACAAATTTATGACAACTTTTAACATCAATTCAATTCTTCTGTTCGGCGTCTCTCTTCTAGTATCCTGATTCAATATCCTTGACTTGAACAAATCGTTTCCTTATAAGCCTTCAAAACAGGTAGTGAAAACCACATATCGCTCTGATAGTCTTCCCAATCCTCTAATTCGCGAAATTTTGTGTATTTCACGCGAATGTTCGTTAACTTGCCGGTTAATCACCAATCCCACAAAGTGACTTTATCTTATGACACCGATAGATAAGGAATCACAAATTTTTATTGGCCTTTGCTTCCCCAACAGTAATAAGCGGTTGCATCCAGGCTTATTTTATTAGGTTGTGTGATTTTCGTAAGAATATCTATGGCAGGCAATGAAACTTCAATTTTATAAACGGAAGCTAAGGCTTTCCACGAATTACATACACATGAGAAAAGAGAAAAAGAAGTATATTAAATATTAAATAATTTAAAAGATTGCGTTTAACTTATCCATATATATATTTATCGTACCGCGTTGCTTTTTGTAAATATTTATAAAAATGAAAAACATATATATATTTTTATTTTATATGCAGTATTTCCATAATTGAATATATGATGTTGATGTCATATATAAAATTCTGTTTGGAGGAATTTGCGAAATTAGTAGTACCTAAAACGGAAACTAATGTCAGCGATGAAGTAGTTTTGATAACTAGTACCGGTCACGGCATTGGTAAAGAATTAGCTTTACAATATGCTGATTTGGGCGCCACACTCTTGTGTTGGGATATTAATGAGTCTACCAATGCTGGGACAGTAGAACAGATTAAAGTAGCTGGTGGAAAAGATTTCGGTTATACGTGGTTTTCTTTTACTATATAGTTTATCAAGGAAGAAGTTTAATTCTCTTGTTTGTTTTTCTTAGTTGTAATGTAGCTCAACTTCTATCACTTGATGAATTGGCCGCTAAAATAAAAGAAGAACACGGCTTTCTTAGTATTTTGATTAATAATGCGGGAATAATACCGCGCCTGCAATGCCATTACTGCAACATACTGAAGATGAGATGAGATCGATGTATGACATTACTCTGTAGGCTCATTTTTGAATAAGTTCTCTAATGCTATTGTGATTGCGAGCGCACTTTTTGTCGCATGAAAAATGTTTATGGAAAATTGAGTTCCATCCATGTTTTAAAGACCGTCTTGACAAGGTGCTTTTATAAGCTTTTTAAATATCCACGATAAAAGAAAAAGGAGGCGTTCATTTTACCAAAACGTTTGTAACGCTCAGAGGACACTTCCAGAAACTCTATAAATAATATATATTCTTGATCAGCATTAAATTCGCAGTTAATTTAAGCGTTTTCGTCTGCGCGTCTGTGTAATGTCGGTAGCAACCATGCCACAACCCTGCCGCAAAACTTAAGTTATCGACTTTAGTTCTGGTAGAAACAATCGAAGTTCTTCTATGCAAGTTGGTGTTGAAAATGGGCCGAATCGATTAAAGAACACGCTAAGAGGTCAACATAAGTTGACAACATATCTGTTTTCAATAAGAATCTGTTTTCAAGAAGAAGTGTAGAAGAGGAATAGTAAGGGTTCCAACTAGCTAGCTTGAGGGACACCTGACGGGAAATTCATCAAAAGAACTCTAAATTATATTATATAGACAAAAGCTTCTCAATTTCAATACGTATCAAAGGAGATCGGAAGACTGAATTATAAAAATCAGTAAGGTATGAATAACACCGTCAAAAGTTGCAATAAAATCTTTATGTACTAAATCAATTCGTAAGCCACGAGAAAATGCCTAGCACATATGACATGGAAGAAATAGTTCTGTTCTATATGTATATATGTTGATGGCGCTCAGTTGCACAGGAACAGCTAGAAGAGGAGGAAGATTTTTAATTTTTTGTTGGTGATTTAAGTTGACTTTGGCCAGAAGACAACATTGCCTAACCTGCATAGCTGACACAAGACGAAATATTTGGGAGGACGTCTTACGATGTTAACTTTATTAACAATAGTGGAACTTTGATTTTTACTTACAGCCAGATGTGAAGTCGGTATCGTTAGAGGATTTGGCGACTAGATATCCACAAGGCTCACAATTCGAGGCAAGCCAACAAGCGGAACAACAGGTGCACGGGCATGAGTTTTCTGTGAAATTAGAGGTCAATCACCACAGTGCGCATTACATGTTCATACCTTACGATTCTGAGGCAAACCACACCAGTTAATGTTGAAGGTCTTCAAAGGTCATCATATTTCATTTTGTATCTTTAAAATTTAGAAGACAACGCCTTACGTTCCTTACCTATCTCAGACAAGCCCATTTTTATTTGCATAAAAAGTTTATAAAGGTCAATGATCCGATTTTTATAGTCAGTACAAGAATAACGTAACACTTTCGCAGCCTTGCCGACAATACCCGCACGTTTTAAATCTCAATGTCGCTCACATAGCCAACAGAGCAAAACCCAGACCTGTTTCGGTAAGACACAGTGTATACATTCCGTCATGACAGGTACAACGCTCAGAGCTGTCAGGGCTCAACAAGCAAAAGTAATACTTTCGAAGAATATCTAGAAGCGAGAGAAAAATTCAATATTAGTAAATTATAACCACTGGGCAAACACTAACCAACAGAGATATATAATACTGCAACGTAAGCGTATACAACCAGTAGGATACGAAAACAATTTCATTAGATATAAAAAAAGAAACAACTTAAGTAATTTACAAAAAGGAAAAGATATCCTTGCCATAAATTATCACCCATTGCAATTAAGAGGGTGGCAAACACAAGAAGTAATCAACAATTGAAGTATCTGGAGACGAGATTAGTCAAAGGGAGAAAATAGAAAACAAAGAGAAGCGTGCAAGAAAAACATAATATCACCGCATTTTTTTTTTTGCAAAAAACTCGGTGAATAAAAAGCTGAAATAGATTTTTTTCGTTGACGACAACAAATTTTATGAATTGAAAGGCAAACTTTTTCCCATAGTACGCAGTGTTTCTAAACCTATCGTTGGCAAGGACGCTGCAAAAGTTATTGTTTTCAAAAAAGCAAAAGAAGATTGGTTGCTGTACTTCAAAAATTAACTCTCTTATTAAGTGGCTTATCGATGCTGAAATTTTTTATTTTTTTTAATTATAGATGGTTCAAGTATTTTTACCTGATGTGGTACGCCAGAATCGTGGACATATCGCTGCTCTATCTTCTTGTGCCGGCTTATTTGGTTTAAATAATTTGGTACCATCCTGCGATACAAAATATGCTGTACGTGGCTTTATGAAGGCTACGGCTGAGGAATCGCGTTATTTAAACCCCAAAAATCCGGTAAATCAATTGATAAGTTAATTACATATATGGACATATTAATATACGTTTGCTTTTTAGATTAAAATGACTATGGTTTATCCTTATATAAATGATACTGGTTTATGTAAAAAATCTCGTTTTCGTTTTTCTTCGATGGGGTTGATTAAGCCCCAAGAAACAGTTGCTTTCGTTATTAAGACTCAACGTACTGGTCTCGAAGAAATTAGTGTACCTCGAGACTATTTTATAATAGAAAAAATTAGTAATCTTTTCCCATGTAAAGCTGTGCTCTTACTCTGTGGCTTCCTAGATATTGGCGTAGACTCTAATTTATAGATATTTCAAATATAGCTCTTATAATATTTTTATGTTTTATTTATAATTTTATATCTTTTACGATTTGTACATGAATGCAACTAGCTGAAAGTATCTTATAACATTTTACACATAGATATAACTATTTATAGAATTTCTCCATATTGTTGATTCATATAAAGGGATATTGTGACCACATTTGTATAATTTTTTTGCTTTATTCTCTTGTTTTCAACAAAAAATTTTTATTAAAATTGATCTAAACTTATATACATATATAAACGATAACTTATCACCTATATTAACTGTGTCAAAATTTATAGTGCAGTTCAAACTGCAAATGAGATGAAAATGGTTTTATTGTTTATATACAATAGTCTTCGCTCACCTTTTGTTTATTTAATAATTTTTAAATTAATTTTTAAATATCTTTGGAATGCATTGTACTGAAGGTGTGGGGAGGGGGGAGGTGGGTGGGTGCTGAAATTTACATGCATGCAGTTATATTGTGAACGTAATACTTTTATTAATAATTTTATTTAAATGTCAAAAATAAACATTTCCTACTTAACTGGCCATATCGATTACTAAAATAAAAACAGAGGAAATACATAAACATAATTCTTAAATTCTTAAATTAATAAAGAAGATAAATAAGAGACAAATATCGTTACATATAATTTAAAAAACATCACATTCGATAGTTAAGATTTGCGTGCAATCTTTCAGTTGCTTTTAAGTATTATATATTTCCTCCAAAAAAATGAAGAAAATCCTTTGTAGCAAAACAACAACATTGAGCCTTCATTTCAAAACAATCCGTATCTTTTGGTGTGCTTGCCTTGAATTTAGCACCATCTATGTAAAATTATTTTCCCGTTTGTTGTAAATGGTGCGAATAATTATATTGCTGTTGTGATGATTGCTGTTGTACACACTGCTGACTATTACCATTCGTGTGGCCTTGCAATTTACTATTCGACGGTCCAATACTGGTACTGCTATTACTATTATTCGTTGCTGTTAAACGTGTTTGCATCTTTAATTGTTTGATTTCTGGAAAAAATTCCATCATTAAAATTTCCAGTAACTCCTGTAAAAAAATTCTTTTTAAATAATTTTCTATTATAGCTTAATTATAACTTGATTAAAACTTACATAAAATAATTGTTTATTGTATGTAGGATTTTGAAGAGCATCGAAAACCTTGAGTATACCCTTTTTGGCAGCCTGAGCACCTACCAAATTGCATAAAACTTCGGGTATATTATCCATAAGCAAAGCTTTAGCAGCATTGGTAGTCATTTCTTTCATATCATCGGAACGCACTGGATAGACCGAGGCCAACACACCACCCGGCCAAAATGACTTTAAAATAGCTGAAAAATAATAATGCAACATAGATTCTTCGAAAAGATAAGAAACGGATTCACGAATTTGTCTGTAGTAGAAGAAAAAATATATTAAATTTAATTTCGTTATTTTTAAGGGAAATAAACCTTTTTAGAACGTACCTATTTATCGTTCTACCATAAGTGATTTGTACAAACGATATTAAACTTTTACGTAACCACTTGAAAACGCCACCCATATCAAAAATTTCGCCCATTAAAGCATACAATGGTTCAGCTATAGAGTCTTTACTATCCAAATCAGCCCATATTTTACTATCAGTAGTCGTATCACCATCCAAATAGGTAGACATATCTTCATCATCTCGTTGTAAGCCCCATAGCGTGTCTGCTGGTTTTTGTTGCAGTTCAGACGCTTTAATATTATCGCTTTTAAACAGTGTCGCTAGCGAAAATTTCGGTTTTTTTGGCGACGGTAGAGTTTGCTTCAAGTGGTCGGATGTAGGACTTAAAAATGTATAAATCGCTTCGCTCCCATTTAAATGATCATCTTCCAAAATAATCTTAAAATGGATGCGATCATCATACTAAATATTGTTTAGTTTGTTTAATGGTAATATATATCTACTTACATTTAAAAACTTCTGAGTTTGTTGTTTGGCTTTATCCAAAGTATGTTTGTCGTTTTTGAGAAAAAAAAATTTAAAATTTGTAGGTAAATCGAATGATTTTAAATTGGAACTAACATGTCGAAGTTTACGTTGCAATTCCTAAAAAGATATGAGTTTTAATAGAGCCCCATCTAAATGCCTCGGTGGCGCAGTAGGCAGCGCGTAAGTCTCATAATCTTAAGGTCGTGAGTTCGAGCCTCACCCGGGGGCATGATTTTTTGCAAAAAATTTTATATACTCACATGAACATGATTTAAAGTTCTCATAACTACCCAACCGCTAGAAATGCTACCAGGACGTGCTTCTGGTTTACCACCAGCACTAGTTCTGTGTCCTGTGGGAAAATTAATATCTTCGTCCACATGCACTAAGATCATGAACTGCAGAGATTCTTTTTCATCTGATGCCTGCATGTGGAACTATAATTTTTCTTATAAGTTCTTTAAAATCTGTTTAATATATATCTCACTTCTACTGTTTGTATTGTAGCTTTCCATTTACCCAAATGCTCCGTCCAAGCATCAGTACGACTTAAATGAGCTTCCGTTTGTCGTTTTACTCCTCTCAGCCACTCCATTTCTTTTTCCAATACTTTTAGAACTTTCGAATCTGGCTTAACAGAGTATTTTAAAGCTTCTAAAGCTTGATTTTTCTTGTCAATTCTTTCCTGTATTTCAGCAAGTTTTTTACGTGCATATGTTGTATGAGCAACTACGTCAATTGTTCCGGCTGGTGCAGCTCCTACGCTCTCTAAAACGGATGGTGCAACATCTACTAAATTATTATCACTTAATGTTGTAAATAGTAAGGTGGGATCTTTGTACTCTTCAGCGTCTAAAGCATCCTTTAATAGACGATATTGTTCACTTAATACAAACGGCTGATAATATTTATCTTCGAGAGTTTTTACTACATGTTTTTGTATCTCAAAGAATATATCTGGACCGGAATCACCCAGCAAGAAATTTTCTATTAGTTTGCGTTCTTGTTTGTCAATTTGAATTTCAGGTTTCGGCACACGTATGTAAGTATAAAAGATTTCTGTTCCCAATTGATGAACTAATGACTTTGGTGCTTGTTTTATTTCCTCGACGGCCATATAAAAACCTACTAAAGCACTGGCTTTCAACGGTTCTAAAAACAGTGTTAAGTAACGCCTGCCCAAACTAGTATTTAGAATTTCTATTAAACTTAGGTCCACATCGCTTGAATAGTTACCATTCCATCCAAACTTTTCCAGATTTTTTTCGCACTGAGCTTTGGCATAAGACAACTGCTGAACATAGCGTTTAAGTCTGATAGCCGCTGAAATGTCCGATTTCGACAGATTATGATCACGATCATTATCCGGATCAATACCTTTGGCACGTTGCAAATTTTGCATCGTCGTAGCATGCAGTAAGTCGTTTACAATGGTTTTACGTATTAAAGATAATTCTTCGAGATTTCCGGAATTGTTAATGATTTTTAAAAATTCTTCAAAACTCGCAGCGTACTCATAACTACGTTTGCTGATAGCAGCTGCTGCCAAACGACTTTCGATATTCTGCACTATTTTTTGATTTATATAATCTGGTGAGGTGAGAGTTTTAATTAAGGGAAATAAAACTGCAAATAAACAAAACCAGAATGTACAAAAATTAACTCATGCGAAAGATTAGAGGAATAGATTACTTTTGTAGGAGAGGATTTCACAAAGCAGTACTTTTAAAGGCGGTAACGAATAACCGCGAGGCAGTAAAACAATTACAATTATTTCACATAGTTTACATAAAAATTCTATTTCTTTATCATCGTTAACCAAATAAGAATTTGTAGAAAATACCGGTGGACTAGAGGTCTCAGCTCTATTAAAAAGAAATGTAATAATTGTAAAAAAATGTCGTTCAGAATAGAAAATCACTTACGCTCTTGAATCAGCTATGCGTATTTTTTCTAAATGCACTGTTACTCTGTTTACCATATCAACAGCTATTATTTTGGAGGCATCCATTTTTTTAGCTCTTTCATGTACTTTTTGCAAAGCGTTCCACAAATCTTCTCGTAGAATGTTATTAATTAGCTTAGGTTTACGGACTACATGTCTAAAGAGAAATCATTTTATCGATTACAACCAGAGCTTGCTTCGAAATCAACTTACCTCAGCCATGGTGTCATAAAGTCTCTAAGTATATATTCAATAATTTGCTGTAGTTGTAGGTCAACTGTTTTACAAAAGATTAGTGGTAGATTTGAAGGATTCTTTATAGGATTGGGATAATCAAATAACCTGTTTCTAGGATGTTAATAAGCAATATTAAAAGAGAAGAGGTGCATTAAATTTCTTAATCAATACGTACTACATATATTTAACTTACTGAGTGGCTTGTTGCAATACGAGCATAGGTTCGCGATTTGGTTGAGGCGGTTCTTTAGTAGTGAGTAAATAATTTACATATAGGGTGCAAAAAACAGCTGAAAATACATTTGACACCCACGTTTATATATATTATGAACATGAAAAGATAAGATTAACATATTTGCAAACGTTAGTGTAATATTCTATATATGAAGACGATACTTAAGAAAACGAATATAATGTTTACGACAACAATACTCACCAACCGTTATTAATAACAGCGAATAGAACGTAAATAGTAAAAACAAAAAGAATGTAGGATAATACCAAAGAGTAGCGAATAAAGTCACGGCCAAGGTAGCTGAAATGGCTTTCCAATTTAAATGTAAAATACGCAATGCCCTTGAAACCCAGAGCAGAACATTTTTCCCGGACAATGCATGCCTTAATGTAGTCGTTACTGATAGAGATTCATTTGGCAAATCTATTGGAAACAATGGGCGTTGAGGCCAACGTGCGTACGAGTTATCCAACATATTTGATAAGAGCGATTCGGTTCTTGTTTTCTTCTTATCCCGATTCACTTACATATCACTTTTTTAAAATTTTTCCTATTTTATTTATTATTTCTTAAATAATAAGTCGGTGGTGGGAATATTGTAATATTCAATACATGTTATGTGTACAAATCAATATTTTTTTATTAAGTTGTTCTACACATTACGCTTTGAGCTGATATTGACACCAAACAATCATATTGAAATTGGACAATACAGATAAGTATTGTAGTTATAAATGAATCTCGCCTTTTGCCATTTATTTCTGATAAAAATGCAAACGCCGGAAACGCTTAAAAAATTGTTATAATTTGATTGGTTTACACAAGGTCTTGATTGGAACCCGCGACGCAATACGCAAACAAACAAAACAAACTAATTATTAAAAGAGTATACTATTTTTACACCAATAATGGTATTTATTTTTTAATTTATATTTATTTGGCTTATAAGATGTACGTCTCTGTTCTTAGAGTTAATAACATAATAGATAATTTTTTACAGCTGTACATTTTCTTCTTTTTATTGAGCCGTGTTGCCATAATATTTAAATACTTTCAGTTAAGCTTCTTCTTCAAGTGGTGGGCGGTCAACAAGGAGGAGGATGTAAGCAGGCGATTGCCGCCTTGTTTTTCTTTTTGGGAGAAAATTGATTATCAGAGGCTGAGATTAAAAGAGGATAATTATGCAGCATTGTCTCCAGCTTATATTACAGCCTCTCAAATTTTCCATTATAATTTAATAATAACTGAGAGACGCGTAAAAAATGAAAGCTTAATTGACGTTTACTTGTTTTGTATAAACAAACTACATATGGTAAACAATAACAAGCATGCAAAATTAAATGACTAGAAAATGATGTAGAATTTATTTTAGGCTATAGAACAATGAAATATTTTGATCGTTGAAATGATCATAATCGATTTACATGAAATTTACATTTGATTGCTACGAATTAGTAAAAATTCTGTGTAAATACAGTGAGTCTCATTAATATTGGGTTTTTTCGCTCGACAAAAAATAAACGCTCGTTAAACCTAGTCCATTGTCCAAACATACAATTTTTTTTTACTATTTTGTACTACTAGGCAATACATATTAATATATTAAAACAGAACAAAGAAAAAATTATTCCACTGTGCAAGAAAATTAAATAGGTTTAACAACTTCAAAAACATAGCCTCATTAATATTTGGGTTTTTCATACAAGGAAGGATACAAACAAAAAAAAAGCAGCATATTATTAAAAATTAATATTTGGAAAAGGGAAATTTGGAAGAAATTACAGACAAACTTGGTGTTTTGAAAACATTCAAATTCTACCAAGATAACGTCCT
>CCAG010020053.1:0-11028 GCA_001077435.1 Glossina morsitans morsitans | reverse complement strand
TTTTTTTTTTTTTTTTTTTTTCATTTTAACAAAATTCTTTACATACCGGCACATTTTTGTCAATTAAACTAAACAGAAAAAAAAAGAACGCTGATTAACTAATTAAAACTAAAATGAAAAATTTGCCAAGAGAAGAATTGCATAAGTTGCGTTCTTCAACTTCCTTGATTTGATAGACTCGTAGTGTTTCTCTTTCTTTAAATGAAATTTTAACACCTTTAATTAAATGTATTTCGGTTTTCTTATCATTTTTTCTTCTTTCTTTTCAAATTCTTTTTTTAGTACCAACAACAAATATGTCTCTAGCTAGTGTGCATGGACCACAGTTTACTGATATCTGCAGTCCACTAGGGTAAGTGCAAAAAATAGTTTTTAAAAATAATTGAAAATTAAAAATAAATATATATATATACATATATGTGTATATATATGTGCAAGAAATAAGAAATTTTTTTCTCGACCTTAATAAAGAATCGACTTTCATTATTATTTTATGAATTTCCTAATAAAATGAAATGACTTTTGATGACTTTTTATTCCTTCATTATTAAAACAAAAATTATTCATAATATTTTATTGCTAAATAATAATAACAGTTAAATAAACATACTCAAATGCATAGTGAATCAAAGTCTGAAACGCGTCAATGCAATGAAGGTTGAAACGCAGAGCGGTATAAGTGTATTGTTTGGATATTTTACAATTTTTGATTAAAATTGAAATACGTTAGTGTAAGTGTTGGCTGAAGGGTTGCAATTCCAAACACTTCCTGTAAGAGTTTCGCTTGATAGGGCCGAATTTCATGGCACTTAAAAGTCACGATATCACGCCCATATTAATGGTAGCGTTTCTTAGTAATGGGTTCATTTGGTTGGAACAGTCATTACGTACGACGCACTTGCGACATGTATATTCAGCTTTATCGTTGATGTTAATGGTTCTCCTACTCTGCTACATGATTATTTGGGCTTTGGATTTTCATCATTTTTAAGAGCTCAGTAATGCCATTCTCCAAATTAAGCAAACAAAGTGAACTTTCCCGTAAATGATTCGTATTTGGCGCAAAACTTGACGCACAAAAAAGATTATGTGATACTGCCAAGTTAGGTTGTTACCAGATGGCTAAACTTACGATATAACATTTGACATCTGATACCATGCTGCCAAAAGTCATTTCATTGAAAATAGATTTCGCGAATATAAAGCGGCACATAGATGGTTTCGTATTCCCGATATCTCTTTCCTGTTATGATGACGTGGAAAATATAATCAAATGTGTAGTCCCACTTTTCTAGATTTCTTGCAAAGTGGATCAACCCTAAGGTTGTTTATGTCTCTTTGCTAACTAAATCCAAAAACCTTATGACTCTGAAATATTTACTTAATGGTGATTTTTAGCAATTTTTTTTTACTTGCTTCAAATCATATTGGCCGGCATAACATAGGCATGCAGTCAGAGTATCTTCTCAAAGAAGAAGAGATGCCCTTTTAGTGGATTAGGTTGTGTTTGTCCGGGTGTTCGTTAAAGAATAAATACGTGCTAGTCTTTTGGTGGTAACATTCTGAGAAGTGTTAGTGAGCCAAGAATATAGAACCCCTCGCACATCTCATGAACTAGCTAACTCAGCAAAGGCACGCACATCGGTCTCATACGCCTTCAATTCTCCCAAAGGGGCAGTGAAATTGCTTTCAAATTTAGTGCAGTTAATAGTTTTCTGTAGATAGACAAGAAAGACAGAGACAGCATCGTAGCTTAGGGGTAATCTTCAATATTTCAATCAATATTGCCCGTGGTAAACTATTCAAATATTCTCATTACCTGTTGCTCCGCAGTCTGCGAGTAGTCACTTACTATCTTTTGATATTTTATATGGCAAATTATTCCCAAATATTGGATAAATTAACTTAAAACTTAAAACGATTCATTATTACACATGTATATATATTAAGTTATACTATTATTCGTCTGATCAGTACGGTGAATCACATTTTTCTCATTAAAAATCATTGATCATTAAGAGTCATATCATGTCGTTGACGGATTTCAGACAATTACCATATTTTAGCTTGAAAGCTAAGCTCCGGTTTTACCTAGTGTTACATTCATTGGAAGGGAAATTTCATTAAAAAGTCATGAGAAGCGATTTATTTTAAATGATATTTAAAGCTAATAAAGATATTGAACGGTTTCTTTATTAATAACTTTGTCTCTAGTAGCAGAATGTATCCGTTAGTCATACCGTTAATGGTTTTCTCTAAAAATATGAAATGCGCTTGAAATTAACTTCCATATATATATAAAAACAACAAAGGGTTATTAAACTTGACTAAAGATTAAATGCGCAAAATTTGCAAACGTTTTTTTTTTTTTCCTTGAATGCATTCCTTTTCCCGTTCTTTTCTTGATTTATAGGGTTTAAGAAAATATAATAAATGTTTTATTAATTTATTTTTGTGAATAATACGTTTTGTTTACAATTGACTTTCTTTTAGACGCAGTAGTATTAGTATGTCGTCATCATTGTCGGATTTGGTGGGTAGTCCATTGGAGATATCGGTTGATAACGTTTTAACCATTGAAGAGCTCAGACAACATATGGGCTCATGTTTTACTTGCGGTGTATCATGGACGGATGATCATGTTTCATTGGATTGCAGTGAATGCGGTGGCTATAGTGTGGAAAGACCTTGCCCTTTATGTGATGGCCAATGCGGTGTACAATGGAAACGTGATTTTACTATGGTAAAAATTCAATACGAAATATTTATAAAAATTAACGAAATAAGTCATTCATTAAATAATTTGTATTATAGTCTCACGCGACTGGCAAAGCACGTTGGTTGGGCGTTTGCCCCAGTTACCCGGAAGCTGCTGCAGCCGCCGTTAACAATGTTGCCAATACCGCGGCCAGCTGTGCTGCTGCCGCAGCTACTCAGATGCGTTTAGCTACCGAACTATGCGCCCGCCTCGAGCAATTGTCGGCCTCAGCGAGTTCAGCTTCAACTCATATATGATTCCTTTAACCATATAGTGATAGTTGTGCAGAGTTCTTAGCCGTTGCCGCCGTTGCCGCCGCCACCACCACCGCCTCTCAAACAATCGCTAACTGACAGACTGACTGAATGGCTAAGTTGAATGTTTGCTTTTATCAATGCCCTGTCATATTTCCGAGTAAGCCATTCATGTGTTTACTCTCTACTCGTTCTAAGAAAATGGGGGGCAGGTGTTCTTTAATACAGTTCTCTGTGTGATCTGCAGCTCAATTTAATTCATGATGATTAATTTTATACATTTAAGAATATAATTTAAGAGAATCATTTTTTCTTTTTTATTTTAAATTGTTTAGTTAATTTTAAAATTCTTCTTATTTAAATTTTTGAAAAACACAATTTAAGAATAATAATAAAGTGCAAAAAGAAATCGGTGATAATTAACAATTATCAGCACAGTTTTCTTTTTGTCTGTAGTAAATGTGTTGTGCAAAAAAAAAAAATAAATAAAAAAAAAATGAAAAAAAAAAACGTAAAATTTAACACAAATGACTGCTAAAAATAAACTGTGCTTTAAGGTTTAAAAAAGTAAAGACTATCGCTTTAAGTTGTATAGTGAAAATGATATTTAAACAACAACAAAAAAAAAAACAGAAAAAAAACAAAGATAAGAGGGAAACAGTTAAAATATTTATAGGACTTTTAAAATAAGTTTATGTTATAAAATTTGGAAAATTTTTGACTTTATTTTGACTCTCTTTTCGACTTTCCATTCTAAATTCTTGTCTCTTGGAAAAAATCTGCTTAATCCAGTACTTAAATTTTCTTTATTAAGAATTTACTATTTAATATTTTTTTTTTTTTTTTCAAAAACAAAACAAAAAAGCTCAAAAAACTATCGATGTATTTAGTGATTTTCTGTGAAAATCACAATTTTTTTTTTTCTTAATTACAACATTTTATAAACATAATTTGTTAAAACAAAAAAAAAAAAAAGATCTATTTCTTTTTGTGAATGTTAAAAATTTGAGTTGAATTTGTTTTCAATAAAAATTATATATTTTTTTTTTTTTTATTGGAAAAAAACCTTAAATATATTTGTATTTATTTAGAAAAAAAAAAATTTTTATATTAAAGAAATTATGATGATTATTACACTCTACCCACTTGTTGTATAAGAGTGTATAGAGTTTGTGCAAATGTATGCAACACACAGAAGGATTTAAGATGGAGCCATCTTTTATTATACCGATCAATGCGGAAAATGACTCTGAAGCTTGTCTGTCCATTTGTCGGTATGATGTCTGTCCATAATTTGTGGTAGATTCATTATTTCTTATACCCATCTATTCAGAATCACTTTGATGTAAGCAAGTTTGTCCGTCTACCCACCTTGCACTTATGCATTTCTCCTACATGACCACAATTTTTGAGATATTTTGATGAAATTTGGTACAAGTCTAACTTTATTGAAAGTGATCCGCATCGGACCAGATTTTCGACCACTTGCCATGAATAATTATAGCCCCGCGGTTCACTATAGTGTTTTTATGTTGATAGTTTAAAAACCGTACAATGCTAGTGTCCCATACTTATCATTGCCGTCCAGCTCGGATACGACCTTAGAGCCGTCAAGGCGTTCTTACTTGTTTTGTACTGACCAAATCGCACTTCGATAATGGTTCGTTGTATTGTAATGAGAGTGACGACTTCAGTTCTGATTACGTTTCAACGATTTTCAACTTGTATAATACTTATCTTTGGACTCTTTTCTTAACTAGAAAATTATTTCTTCTAAGATTGATTCTTCGAGTCTGTTAGGTGCTAAACTAATAAGAATTTATACCTAAAACTCATTTTACGAAGAGCATGTCAAATAGGTGATGTTTTGCAAAGTGTGGTCACACTAGTCTAATTGACAGATTTGGATTTTTACATACAGCTAGTGATTAAAAGTAGAGAACATGCGTGAATGATCAGATGAAACCCAACCATAAAGAAATTATGAAATTGTTGTGATTATATCCTACATAATTTGTGGTATAAGGGTAAATTACATTTGTATAGATCCAGTCCAGAAGAACTTGACGTGGATTCATCTTTTATTATATCAATCGACTTAAAAATTGATTTTGAATCTGAAGGATTGTCTGTCCGCCTGTCTGTCTGATTACTGTCCATGATTATACTAATCGATTTAGAAATTGGTTCTGCATCATTTCCCATCTGAATATGAATGTTTGTCTGTCCGTCCGTCTAATTTCTGTCCATAATTTCAGATGGACTTACCTTTCATTATACTAATCGGATTAAAAAGTAATTCTGGTGCCGGTTTACAATTCTCCTTATCGAGCAAACTCGATATCGATTTGTTTTTTGAGTTAACGGCACTCATCTTTCGACGATGGATATAATAAGTATATGTATGGCAAAAATGTCCAATCCCAAAAGTTAGGTGTTGACAAATTTAGAGGCAGTAGGAATTCTGATTGAATATGTTTCGCCTTCTACTAATTTCATATCTTTCTTATAGATGAAACAGAGGCTCTGGAACGTTTGAATAAAGTACTCGCTGACGAAAAGTGGGTTATTGAATTTGAAAAACCTAATACTAAGCCGAATTCCCTATAACCGAGTACGACTGCCCTTCGCCCTTACTTGAGTTTTGCTTGCTTAAGCTCGCGATATTTTTAAATAAAGAATATCAATAAAGTTAAAAAAAGAAAGAAATGGAACAATATTTTTTATTTATTTATATATATGCTTTATTTTAATACTGTTGCTACTGTTTGTGATCAAATTGCCAATTTGTTTGTTTATATCGCTTTGCCATTTTAACAGAGCTTTGATAGTTTAACAGAATTTTTTGCCGATGGGTTTGCAATTTAACAGTGTTGTCTCGACTGCTTTGCCATTTTAACAGCGGTTGTCCCGACTGCTTTGCCACTTTGTGCCACTTTTAGTAGACTTTTTGTTGTCTTTGCTTTTGTCACTACCAGCTTGCAATTGCCATGAAGCTTAGCCGAGACAACGACTAGTGGAAATATTACTAAAAGGAGATTCGCAGAATGCTTTACGACTTCAAACTGTGTGAACATTATTTCGAGAAAATGCACTTCGGCAACAGGTCGCGTTAATTCATTGTTTAGCCAGAAAAATATAACTGAAATATTTCAGTTCAAAATTGACTGTAAAGGAAAACTTGCTTATCCTTGTATGACCCGAAGAATGTGTGTTTCCATTCAATTGGATTGTGAAAAAGAATTTTCTTCTACTATAGTCAACTCTATGACATAGAAATTTTAACAACAAAATTAAATTTGACACTTTAGTTAAAAAAAAAGAAGATCGCTAGGAAGGCTCGGAATGGAAATGCGTCCATCAATGATTCCAAAGAAATGTTTCTTTGCTCATTTGCTTCGAAATTGAACTCTCTGGTGGAAAACATAAAGATAAGAATTTCCGCTAATTCGAGCGAGTTTTATGAACAAATTTTAGGTTTTAGAAAATTTCTTCCGGTTTTGTTACTCTTTCTTCTGTAAAACTGCGGAAACTCAGAATTATTCGTATTCATCGCTTCAACATCTTTCGACGTGTCCTTGTGAGCTCTTATGTGTAAAATCAAAAAATATAATACAATGGACAACGCTTCCCGTTCTGTTCAGTTATAACGCTTACCGGCTTCATTGATTCTATGGGTCTGGGAAGTGATTGATAAACTGATCCGATCCGAATAACGATTCAATAACGTTCGGCTTGCATCAAATTTCATTATAATATTGTGCTCATGTAGGATGCATGCACAATTGGAAGATGGACAGAGAGACAAACATGCTGACATCAAGGTGATTCTTAATAGGTCGGTATAATCAATAGTGAACCTTCCTCAACTCATGGACAGAAATCAGATGGACAGATGGGCAGATAAAAAATAAGTTCTATCTACGGACGTGACGACACTAAGTATGATGATATACTGGCCACGAAAATTACGATCAGAAGCATTTATTTTTATGAAAATTGTTGCTTTGCAAAGTTTCTTGACGAAAGTGAGTAAATAATAGCACATCGGTATCCTAAATTGGTGTGAAAATCTTGGACTGGTTCGGGCAATTTTTTGAACCCTCTCTCATATATCGAAAACTGAAGTTCATATGACAAACAGTCTAATTTTCAATGCTTTATGATGAATATTAGATCAGATTAGTAAGTCAAGATAGAAAAAGATAAACTGTACCGAATTTGGACCATCTAGGTATATTTTTTGAATCCTACCCTATAAAAGAAGTTTCACGAAAATTGATCCTTTATAGGGCAGAAAAGTCCACATTTTAATATGTTGTGATCAAGATTAACCCATAAAAGCAATTATATAAAAAAATTAAATCTATAAAATTTGGACCACGTACGCCTATCTTTGTATCCTACCCTACACGTATATGTTCATGAAAATTTTTGTTTTTTACGTCGAAAGAGTCTACGCAAAGTCTAAGTTTTATTATGTTATGATAAAAATTGACCCGTAATAGTAATGTGACATAAAGAGTAATTGCTCATGGCAACGACCATTCTGACGGAAAATAAGCTTTTACTTGCAAAGGGATGCAATTTTAAAATATACTCTTTCATAATAGTAAGTTCATATAAAAGCAAGGGGTACATTTTGTGTTCTATGGCGAAAATAAGCATTGTGTTTGACAATGTGATGTAAGGTATTTAATAGCCGGTCTAGCCCGACTATAACGTTTTCATTTGTTTTTGTTTTAATGTTATCTGGAGATTTCCGGAAAGCAAATCCAAAAAAAAAAAAAAAACAATACTAACGGGTTGACGTTCCTCTAAAGCCTTCAAACATAAACTAAGTTTTTTTTTCCAAAAACAACCAATTCACTCTCGAGTGCAATTGAATTCAGATAGACAAGCCTCACTACCCAAAACTCATGTATACAGTTGTTGTTTATTTGCATAAATTTTCTATCGTTTTCACTCATCAGCAAATCAAACCAATTTTGACCTTACGAACAATTTGCTCATTGAAAAGAGAAGTAATTTGATCAGTGAGAGTGTCCTTCCTACAGGTGCAGGCGTCGCAAATATTATATGCAAACTAGTATTGTTGTCAAGCTACCTAAACTACGATGAATAGAAACATTTTTGATGAAAAGAACGCAAAAAAATTCAATCAAAATGGAATATTTTTCGTTTTTTTACACAGACTAGTCTTTCAAAGGAAAAAAGGAAATGTCTGGTCTTTACACCGACGAATATTACAGATTTGAGCGAGATTTTTTTAAAATCCTCTAGTCCACTACTTTAACGACGTAACATGCATTTGATTTTATTTGCACTGCTTCCCTGAATGAAAAATATTACTACTTAACTTATAAGATGCGATAAAGGACGACGGAACAGGAGCGCAGCAATCACTTCCTGAAGACTATGTTTTCAACAATATAATACCATTTGCTGCCCAAAATGTGGAACTAGGTTTTTTTTCTTATGATGAATTATTTAGGGCTCAGAAAGCCATGCTACGGAGCGCCCACAGCCTGGGAATTAATGTTCAATCAATACCTTTACCTGTACTTACGGTTAAATACCAACTGAAATCAAAGTACGATCTATCGCATACTGACTTGAACCTCCTAGTCCCGTTTATTAGATACTTGGCTCTACAGAATTTGGAACTTTATGATTTGTGTGCGTGTATTGCAGAAACGAATATGGAACATACCTTACGTAATATAAGTGATCAAAGTATTTCATGAAAAGGTGTACAAAGTTTTTCTTACATGGGCGTGTGGGCGTTGTAGATATGTGCTTTGATATCTTCATTTTTGCAAATGGAAGAATATTTACCACAGAAACCACGCAGTTAGGTAGGCGGACAAATGGACGGCCGAATTTGAAACTAGCTTCTACGACCGATTTGCGCCAGCTTCAATATCAACTTGTATGCAAGAACTTTCGATTTTTACATTTAGGAGAATGTTTACAACACACATTACCTTGACGGACAGACGGACATGTTTAAATCAGTCAGAATTTAATTCTGTTCAAGAGTGCCTACTCTTTGGGACGTTTCTGAAGCTTTCTTCTGAGCACTGCAAACGTTTTCACAAAATGAATATGTCCCTTGTCCTTCGGTAATGGGTAGAAAAAGGAGTAAAAGGAGTAATTAATTCAACGAAAGTGATAAATATTTTATATGAATTTTATATGAATCATGTTAAATAAAATGTTTCCAAGTGTCGTTAAAATACTTTGCCAGAATAGAAAATTATTGTGAAGTACATTCAGCATGCAATTTCCAAAAATAATGCCTTACTGCTAACGGCTTATTTTCTGTAAGAGCACTATCTCATCCAAATTTTTTATTATATTTTTTTTTCATTTTATATTGAGATAATATTTCGAAAACTGATCACAAAAATATAGAAAGAGATAGACAGACAGACAGATGAACAGATATACAGAGGGATAACTAGATAGACAGACAGACGGAACATGATTTAGAAAGTGATTCTAAAATCAATTGGGCATATACGAAATCTTGCTGGATATTCCATATATCAAGATAAACATAATAAACACTTAACCGAACAGGTCTGGGGACGCAAATTACTCGTTAGGATGAACCCGAATGACTTAAATGGGAAACACACTAAACAAACAATATATTGAAAAAAATTTTCTCCAAAACTTAATCACAAGTATGTTTTACTTACGCTACCTTTCGGAACCACAAAACGTATGCTTGACTCCATATAAGCTTTCTTACCACTCCACTTCCATGCTAAATGCTACTAGTTTTTGACAGTTTTATTATTAGTTTCTCTTTTATTATTTATTAAATATACAATTTTGAACATTTACGTACAAATTCATTGGTCCATTAAGAATATAAAATTAATAATAAAAAAAAAAAAGTAATATTCTTACATACTACTGTTATAATAAATAATTGAAATTTAAATTTGAATAATATTTTTTACAAATAATTTGGCCGCGATATGCAGCAAAATAAACTCAAATTTTTGTAAATTGATGGGCGTTTGCGTTTCGGTGGCCAGGAATGTCCGTCCACACCAGCAGGATTAAGTTCTAAAATAAAAAGTAAAAGCATAATAGTAAAAGCGTTATCACGAAACTTGGTTGCGCATCTTCTGAACTATTTTCCAGCTCGTCAATGCTATATAATACGTATTTAACTTATTATCCACAAACTTCATTCTTGACGACACAAGAGACAGTTAAAAAAATAATAAGTCAAGTGATGTAGTTTTAATTAAAGTTCCTATAGTTGAACTATATAATGATTTGCCATCTTCTTTAAGCTCGAGATATTAGGATGTTCGAAAAGTCATTTCGTTTTCTTTTTTCCCAACAGTGAATTTAATTGCTTTTCTTCATAGCCTTCAAGTTGACACTTGAGCCCCATTGTCATTATATATTTTAACAACTAGTATAAGAAGACTTGTTTTCGATTAGATTTCTGCGATTTTCCGGAATAGCTTTTGTTTGGCGGTGCGAAAGTAACAAAATCTGGCATATTTTAGTTTTTTATTATCGGCAAAGTAAAAATGATATTCAAGCAAGAAAAATATTGATGACAACGCACGAAGAAGATGTATTGGTAGACGATCAGTGCCGAAACTGATTCACTTCACAGCTTCCGTTTCGACCATTTTTTGATATTGAAGGCCACTTGAACTGAATATGAAGACAAAATAACGGTATTAACTGCTGCAAAGCAGCAGCAAATAACATTTCGAAAGACCACTGAATGATTACATTTAGCAAATTCGATCGTTCATTATAAGATATATATATAAAAGAAATCGTCTCTCATTTTGAGTAAAAATGATTTTTCAACCAAATCCAATATTTTAAATAATAATAAATCCGCCTGAGTGGCCAAGCAGGCAAGAGTCTCGACTAGCAATTCAATGGTCGTGGGTTCAAATCTCAAGTGCGGTAGAGTTTTTAATAATAATAATAATAATAATAATAATAATAATAATAATAATAATAATA